>JAXCGZ010015596.1:0-62049 GCA_037179515.1 Halocaridina rubra | reverse complement strand
TCTCAGTTCAGTGCTGTCACCTAACAACGATGATGTCCCTTCTATCAACAACCCTCAGGTTTTGCAAACTAGGTTTTCTGTCTCTACTCACAATTCCTTCAGTGCATTGAGAGACGAATGTGACAGTGGTAGTGAAGAAGAGGTAGATCCAGATAAAAGTGATAGTCAGCAAGACAACCTTAATACACCATCTAGCATAAATAATCAAATCAGTAACAGGTTACAAAATAGTGATGAAACAACAGCGTCCTTCCCCACTACTCCTAACAATACAAAAACAGGCACTAACAAGAACAAGATTCTTCCCAGCACAAACAACCAACCTGGTAAAGAGTTGCAAAACAGCAAAGAAGATATAGAGCCAATCTCCACTACTCCTAACAACACAGCAACTATCACTACCCAGGACAACCAAATTACACCTTCCAGCACAAATAACCAACCCAGCAATAGGCTGCAAAACAATGAAGAAAACAGAAAAGACAAAATAGCAGCAGTCTCTATTCTAAACCTTCCATCGAAGTCCTCTCCCCCACAGCCACAGTTGCCCAATAATGCAAGTGCAAGGGTTACAGCTCAAATATATATTCGCATTCCTGGCAACCCCTTTGAGAGAGAGATACATAATACATTGACAAATCAAGGCATTCCTTCTGAAGAAGTCTTGATTAAGGAGCTTTCTCGCAAACCAAATTGGGTTTCCTTCGCAACAACGATATCGAAAGGATTTGAATATATGCCTTACAAACTGAATCAATGGCCTACAGGCACAATTGTCCAGCCATTTCGGGGGGGGGGGGCAAACAATGGACACAACCTGGGTATTCTACAAAATATCCCAAACTACTGTCATACCAAAATAAACAGCAAAGAGCGAATGAAACAATCCCTTATACGCGAGACTACAGAAAGAGACACGATACAAACCTCTCTTATCGCCGTCCACGCACAAGAGACTTCTCCTGGAGTGATGGGTCTTACAACCCTAGACACTCACCTAGGCATACAAACTTTGGGAAGGCCCGATTATACCACGGCACGTACTCAAACCAGTGTTACACATCCAACGGCAGGTACAGACACCAGGATCCATGGGCTAACCCCAGAACACACTACAATGATGAATTCCCAGCAGAATCACACACTCGAAACTACAACTATGACTATGGATACCACCCCAATGAAACATGGTAAGAATGTAACATTAGTACATGTGAACGCTCAGTCCCTGCTTGCTCATTTTGAGGAAATAATATTGCTAACAAAAGACTACAACATAGAAATCCTCTGTGTAAGTGAAACTTGGCTTCCTCCTACAACTGAAAATAAATATGTGAATATCCCAGAGTTTAAAATATTTCGCAATGACCATGGCCGAGAGGGTGGGGTTTGTATTTATGTTAGAAATTATCTTGGTGCATCAGAAATAACCACAGGTTTAGAAAAAACTGAGGAGCTCGAAGATTTATGGATCACTGTGCAGTATCAGAAACTTTCATCTTTCATTGTAGGGTGTGTTTACCGTCACCCTAAAGCACCTACCAGTTCATTCAGTCATCTGCTAGAAACATTCAGAAATATCTGTGTGCGTCATAAACCCGTATACATACTTGGTGATTTTAATGATGACTTGCTCTCAGCAGATAACAAAATGAAAAGGGTGATCAACACTGTGAAGTTAATACAAATAGTGACAAAACCGACCCCCATAACCCCTAATTCTAAGAATCTTATAGATCTGATAATAACAAATAGAATGGAAAGTATACCCTATTGGGACGTAGTTCCCTGCCCAATTGCACACCACGAGCTGAACATTGCTATGCTAAACATAAACAAGCCCAAAAGGAAGCCTCTCCTCAAGACATTCCGGTGTCTAAAAAATTACTCCCCTGATATCTTTTGTGAAACATTAATCAACAACACAAATGCACTTAATAGAATTAAATACACAGATAACGTCGATTTGCAGGTTGAGATTCTAACAAAAGTCTTCCTTGAATGCTTAGATAGTTGTGCACCCATTGTAACAAGAAAAATAACCCGCCCCTTAGCCCCCTGGCTAACTAATGACATCAAAGAGGCAATGCAAATCAGAAATCAAATACAAAAGAGCTAAAAATGAATAGATATGATATGACTGCGAGAACGTTATAAAACAGAAAAGAAACGTGTTAGATCTCTCATCAGTGTAAGTAAAAAAGACTTTTACAAAAAACAATTTAATGACTCTAGACATGATACAGCAGCAACATGGAAAGTGATAAGAAGCATGATACCAAATGAAAAGAGTACCTCAGAAAGTTATGAAAATATTACGGAGTTGAAAGACAAAGCAGAAAACTTTAATAACTATTTTGCTAACGTTGGCAAAAATACATATGAAAAAACTCAAGAAAACATCAACTCAGTGAATATGAGTAATTGCTTAAATGACAATTCTTCCAATGTAAACACAAGAGTACTTCAAGATAAATCCTATCGATTGTGCTACCCTAATTCTTACCATAAAGAGCCTAAGAAACTCTGGCTCTTATGGTTCAGATGGTATACCATTTCAGTTCATCAAAGATGCTCTACCCATGATTGCATCCTATATTCTAACTATTATGAACACTTCCATTGTTACTAAAAAGTTTCCTAACTCTTGGAAAATATCACATGTAATACCTCTGCATAAAAAGGGGGACAGAGAAGATGTGACAAACTATCATCCCATTTCCCTGCTACCCATTTTCTCTAAAATATTAGAAAAAATTGTTGCATGCCAACTTATGTCATATTTAGAATCAAATAGACTATTAAGTATTAACCAACATGGTTTCAGACCGAAACTTTCTACGGAAACTGCACTGCTTAAAGTTACGAATAGTATATATAATAATATAGATATGAAAAAAATATCTATGCTTGTATTATTAGACTTATCAAAAGCCTTCGACAGTGTAAACCATGAAATTCTTTTAAGTAAATGTATTAACTTACATATTGATCCAAGCTGGTTTAGCGAGTATCTATCTAATCATAAACAGTCCATACGTCTTAACAACATTATCTCTGTGCCAAAAAATGTATCATTTGGTGTTCCACAGGGATCAGTACTTGGTCCTATCCTCTTCTCCATTTACGTAAATGATTTATCTTCTTTCATTTCTGACTGTCTGGTCGTACAATATGCAGATGACACTCAACTACTCCTTAGTGGTGATATTAATAATCTCCCAGAGCTAACTTTAAGAGCACAAAACACTCTGTCAAAAATTAAAACCTATTTCCAAGAAATTGGGCTGTTAATTAACGAAAGTAAAACACAGTGCATATTTATTGGTTCAAGGTTCCACATAGCACAAATTCCAGAAAACACAACAATTAATTTTTGAGACAATATTATCACACCTAGCAAAACAGTCAAAAACCTAGGAATTCACTTTGATAACCACATGTTGTTTGATTCCCACATAGATAAAGTATGCAAAAAAGTTACAGGAACATTAATGTACTTATCACGTATAAAAGACAATTTTGAGACTACCACTCGAATAACTGTTATTGAATCTCTAGCCCTAAGTCACATTAATTACTGCACAACTGTTTGGGGAGCTACCACTAAGACTCAGATAAACAGAATACAGAAGCTTATTAATTTTGCAGCTCGAGTTGCCCTGGGAGGAATAAGAAAATATGACCACATCACACCAGCTCTCAATAAACTTGGGTGGCTGTGGGCAGAAAATAAGGTCGCTTATGCTATTTATGTTTTTGTATTCAAAATTTTGGACCATCATTATCCTAGCTGGCTATTTGATTTAAAAACAGTCAGGGATATAAGGGGAACCAACACAAGACAGAGCAGTGAGCTCTTTATTCACAGAACAAACACAGAAGCAGGTTCAAAGATGATCACTATCAAAGGGCCAACACTCTGGAATAATATTCCAGAGCATCTTAAAAATGCATCCTCCTTCACAGCTTTCAAAGGCAAACTTATAGTTTTCTTTTGGACAAATAGTTGCTGCTCATTAAAAACTAATTATTCTCATTGTAAGGAAACAAATATGGAAATGATGCCGATAATAACGATCCTGTATCTAGTGGCATACTTACTACTTTATTATTAACGTTATTGTTAACATTTTTATTACAGCATTATTATTTTCTATGAAAGCTACATTTAATTTAACTATATTTCTAACCCTCTTATTTATTAGTTTAATTACATGTCTACTTATAAGTTACTATTAATGTTGAATAACCATTGTACAAAATGGAAATAAATGTTTGTTTGTTTGTTTGTCCTCCTTCTGTCTTTCCTAAGTCGTATGACCTATCATCCTCCAAAAAGCGGATCTATCGTCATCTCAGGGCCTAGTCCTCCATATCTCTGGGTCCTTTGTACTTTGACTGTTTTTTCTCTCTGTCATTTTCCTCTGTGTGATAGTACATCATCTCTGCCTTGTCCTTAACCTTTTTCATTTCCTTCTTGTGTTTTCTTGTGCCCTGGTCCTTTATTGATTAGGGCAGTTTTTACCTGTCCCAGTGTCACACTCGTAAAAAAAAAGTTATATAAGGGTTTTGAGCATAGGCGATTTTTGCCTTATAGGGGAGGTGGTGGAACCATATAGCAGTTTTGGGTGAGGGATAACTGTACATATTCCTGGTGGTTGAATAGGAAGAGAGGTGCCTAATTATCCCTTCGTTTTGTAAGAACCAACTGAAAGGGATATCCTTGGTAATTGAAGAGACGGTATTACACTCCTATATTCCATGTATTCTATAATAAATGACTATAGGAGAGGTTAGAGCTGACAGTCCCTTATTCCATTCATTTATTCTTTCCCAAAAGTAACTGGCAAAGGAGATATGAGGATAGTCTCTCTTTCTTCAGTTGTAGCCACCCATTCGATATAATACAATTGTACCAAATCTTACACTGTTATTTGGTTCCATTACTTCCCATTTCAGTAAAAAAAATTGCCTACACTCAAAAATCTTATTCCAGTGTGTATCTACTTTGCATGTAATCTATTCCCAACCTCCTGTAGACTTTGAATTATGCCTTGATGTCCAGACTGTACTTATACCTTACCAAATACAATCTAAATTTAGGTAAAAACAGAACTGTAGTTGTTACACTGTTGGGAGGAAAATAATTATATATATATATATATATATATATATATATATATGTATATATATATATATATATATATATATATATATATATATATATATATATATATATATATATATATATATATATATTATATATTATATAGTATTTTCCAGCTGTTTATGTTAAAAATGGCACTATTTAAAACCATATACGATGAGGGACAACTGTATTATATTGCGCCTTCTCAAAAAAAAATATATATATTGTTTAGCTGAAATTTTGTTTCAGTGATAGCACTTCTGGATTTTGTCAAGCCACACCTTATGCTTTTTACAATGCCCTCCCTCTGACCAGGAATGCAGAGATGTTTGAGGTAAGATTCTGCTTGTGTGTTTTCTCATTTAATTTCCGGAGGTAGGAGGAGCATCAAGATATTTCAGTTACACATTCTCCTGGCGGGGTACAAGAATACTTCCTCTTTGTGGCCTTCTAGTCCTAGAAGTCGATTAAATATGGCAGAGCGAGGGGACTGGGAATCCTCTACTTTTTAGTTTCCTCCCACGAAGAGTCAAGGTTTTTGCTTTGACTCATCCACTCCCCTTACAAGGGGATTATGCCTTTAGTATAGAGACAGCTACACATATTCAAATCCATAATATGAATTGAAAAACTATGCCTTTCTTTTTGAAGTTGACACTTTCTTGTGTGTAAATATATTTAAATTCACTCTCTTAGTATTTCTCCATGACTTATTAACTTGATGTAATAGGAACTTTTTTTTTAACATACCAAAGTAACCATAACATTGGGACTAACCGTACAGCTCTAATTTCAGAATTTTATATAGAAATATACCAAACAACAGTAATGACAGTGTAATATGTTTGAATACAGTATTGTATTTGCAAAATGCATGTCAATTCTCTTATGATAAATATTGGGTATCTCTTGGCATTTTCTTGGTTAGGGACAAGGTGGGTATCTCCAGGGATTTTCCTGCTTTAGGTATCAGCTGATGTCTCCTAGGATTATCCTGGTTTAGGGACCAGCTTGGTATCTCAGGATTTTCTTGGTTTAGTGACCAGCTGGGTATATCCTGGGATTTTCTTGGTTTAGGGACCAGCTGGGTATCTCCTGGGATTTTCGTGGTTTATGGACAGCAGGGTATCTCCTGGATTTTTTTTTTTTTTTGGTTTAGGGACCAGCTGGGTATCTCCTGGGATTTTTCTTGGTTTAGGAACCAGCTGGATGTCTCTTGGGATATTCTTAGTTTAGGGACCAGCAGGGTATCCCCTGAAATTTTCTTGGTTTAGGGACCAGCTGGGTATCTCCTGGGATGTTCCTGGCTTGAAACCAGCAGGGTATCTCCTAGGATTTGTTTGGTTTAGGGACCAGCCGGGTATCTCCTGGGAATTTTTTGGTTTGGGGGACCAACTGGGTATCTCTTGGAATTTTCCTGACTTAGGGACCAGCCGGGTATCTCTTGTGCTTTTTTTTTGGTATAGGGACCAGCTGGGTATCTCCTGTGATTTTCTTGGTTTAGGGACCAGCTGGGTATCTCCTGGGATTTTTGTGGTTAAGGGACCAGCTGGGTATCTCCTGGAATTTTCTTGCTTTAGGAACCAACTGGGTATCTCATGGGATTTTCTTGGATTAGGGACTAGCTGGATATCTCATGGGATCTTCTTGGTTTAGGGACCAGCAGGGCGTCTCCCGAGATTTTCTTGGTTTAGGGACCAGCTGGGTATCTCCTGAAATTTTCTTGGTGTAGGAACCAGCTGGGTGTCTCCTGGGATGTTCGTGGCTTAGGGACCAGCAGGGTTTCTCCTGGGACTTGCTTTGCTTAGGGACCAGCTGGGCATCCCCTGGGATTTTTTTTTGTGTTTAGGGACCAGCTGGGTATCTCCTTAGAGTTACTCGACTTAGGGACCAGCTGGGTATCTCCTGGGATTTTCTCGGTTTAGGGACCAGCAATTGATATGAAGGTAGCATTAGGTCTCAATATGAAAGTATCACTCTTTTGAAAAAAAAATTCTTCTAGTCACTTCTATTTAAATTTCCTCTTATGCTTGGTACTTTCATCTAAGTGAAAATCTGCAACTTCATCTTTCACAGGACACAGTCAACAAATCCAAGACAGAGTGCAACGTGGACATGCCCGAAAGTGGGTTAGAAGCTCTGATGCAGGTGATGGTCTGCGAGAAACAGATTGCTTGGAGAGATCAGAGTCTCCGACTCATCGTCCTCTCTACTGATGCAGGTTTTCATTATGCAGGAGATGGCAAGGTATGTGGTGAAGACAACAAACATATATACAGTGGCCGCACACCCCCATGTTAGGAGGTTGACCGAGTTAAAGAACACTCATCCACCAAAGCTAATATAACTCGACTATTTCTTTTAGCTCTTTAGGGATAAAGGGTGCCACAATTCCCACCCACCATCCTGCTTTAGTAAGTGGAAAAGGAACTTTTGCCGTGAAGTCCAACAGCCACTGCTGGTTTAGCTCTGCCTCTTCATCACATGGAAAGGGGGTAAACCGGCTATGGCTGTCAGGCAAGGTACGTTTATGAAAAGATACCATGTCTTAGAAAATGTTTGTTTCATATTCAGAATCTCAACAGGCTTTGAACCTTGCCTAAAAATTGAATTTTGGGTATTTAATAATCAAGTTTAGGCTGCTATATTGGCTTTTATAATACTAGTTATATTAATTAGCTAATAATAGCTCAGAGATGACGATTATTACATGATACAGTATAAGTCATTCCTTAGCATCATTCAGTAGGAAATAGTGTTTGTAGTAAGAAGTATTTACTTATAAATATGTTTTTAGTCTCGGCCACGTATTTCCTGGGATGCAAGAGAAGAGATTAATCTCATCTGTTTTCCCCATCCTTTTTCAGCTTATTTGGGCCATGTGAGATTTTTAGTTAGGTCTGGGCATGTTCATTTCATTACAGGGGAATACCTGTATTGACGTATCCTGTAGCCACAGTAGCTTAGTGGTAGCACTCTTAAGTTGAGGAGTGTGAGTTCAAACCCATCACAGGACATTAAAGAAGGACATCCAGTCTTTGTCCCTTTGTTCCAATCTGTGTCTACCCCCATTCAAGGAGACTAATTATGTGGGACCACTGTAGCGTAACAGTAATACTGTATACAGTACTCAACTCGGAAGGTGACAGACCCACTAATGAGTCTATGGCAGGATATTTTGAGGGGCATTCAGCCTTAATTCTCTATCTCCAATCTGGATGTGTCCACCCCCATATATAAGGACTAATTGTGGTGGACAACCATAGTGTAGTGATTAGAAAAATTGACTCTGAAGATGTCTTGAGATGTGAGAGAGCCATGGGGGTGGGGGTGTTATGAAGGGAATGCAGCTTTCTTACCCCCATAATGGGAACTAATAGTAACTTAAAAAAAACAATTTGATATAAAATAGTTTCAAGGATGTATGAATTTTGCATTTTTTTTTCAATATTAATTTTATTCTAGATTGTCTTATCACCTTATGTTGCCCTAATCAGTATTATATCCACTTTTACCTTTCTTTTTCCTTTTCTTTCCTCCCTCTCGGGTTTTCCTTTCCCCCCTCTCTTTTCCTCTTCTTTCCTTCCCCTCTGCTTTCATTTCTTTACTCCTTTTCTGTTTTCTTTTTCTTTCCTATAATTTAATAGACTTAAAATTAGCCATGGTTCACTTCTTTTTTCAGCTTGGGGGTATTGTAAAGCCAAATGACATGCAGTGTCATCTGGATTCTGATGGTTTGTACACGCATTATGCCTTCCACGATTATCCGTCTATCTCACAGGTAAGGAGCAAAGCTAGTGATGTATCTCAGGTAAGGAGCAAAGTTAGTGATGATGCACAATTAAGGAGCAAAGTTAGTAATGTTTTGCAGGTAAAGAGTAAAATTAGTGATGATTCACTGTTTATGTGCAAAGTTAGTGACGATTCACAGGTAAAGAAAAAAGTTAAGTGATGATTCACTGGTAAGGAGCAAACTTAGTGATGATTCATTGGTTTGGAGCGGAGCTGGTAATGATTCACTGTAAGGAGCAAAGGTAGTGATGTATCACAGGTAAGAAGTGAAGTTAGTGATGATTCATAGGTAAGGAGCAAAGTTACTGATGACTCACAGGTTAGGAGCAGAGTTAGTGATGATTCACTGGTAAGGAGCAAAGTTAGTGATGAAAGGGGTGGCCGAGACAAAGCACACACATTTACCATGAGCCAACCAAACCTCGACCACTCCTCCTAGCTCCTTGAGGATACATGGTGCCACAATTTCCCCCCCTCACCATCCTGCTTGGGTTACCCAAATAGTAAGTGGGCAAGTAACTTCTGCCTGAGGATTGACAGCTGCAGCTGGTTTACTCTCACTTTTCCAACACATGGGCAACCCCCACTCCCACTCGTCCCAGTTGTCTGTACTAGCAGATGCGAGAAGTCTCTTCTCACATGTAGCCTATTTACGATCTTTCTCCAATCATTCCTCTCCCCGATGAACAAAAAGAGTAAAAAAAACTGTGTTGGAGGTAAGGATATAAGTATGTGCTTCCCTCAATGTAGAATGACATTTTAAGTGTGAATTGGTTTTCCTATTTTGGCAAACTACTTGCTTTAAGACATATTAGTCACAAGTCAGATTTGTATACAGGAATAAAGACCGACATGTTTCCATATTGTATATTATGACCTTATGAGTATTAGTATTCTTCTACAGATACAACCCTGTAGCTAAAGATGGAAAGGTTACCTAACCTAACTTAATCTAGAGAAGTAGTTTTATACAGGTACACATCATTGGTAAATCTTAAAGAGGTATAGATTTGTGTTGAATGCATGAATGTAGCATAAAGATGTGCTTTTGTTAACCACCTCATGCAAAACTGCTTTCCTTTAACTGATATTGTGTCTCCCTCTTCAGATACACCACATGGCTAAAGAGAGAAGAGCTAATGTGATCTTTGCTGTAACAGATAAACAGAAACCACTTTACAGTAGATTGTCAGAAGTCATAGAAGGTGCTTCTTACGGCATTGTTGAAGAGGATTCATCCAACATTGTACCTCTGCTCACTGAGAAAGTTAATGTAAGTTGTCTAGTCTGCCAGTTATTTGCTACATGCTATACATGTGTAAAATCTATTTTTTTTTTCAAACAGATGCTATTTTTCGTCATAGTCAGCAGGATATTCAAAGATGTAAGAGAATGGTATAGACAGAAAGGTTTAAAGGCGTTCTACCCATCCTTGGTCCGAATACCTGCTGATATGTAGCAATGAAATAAACAAATGTAGTGTTTGATAGTGAAAGAACACTCATTTCAGGAGATGACAGACTCAAGATCAAGCCCCACCACTTGTTGTCAAGAAGGGCATCCAGCTGCTCTAATCTGTCTGTGTCTGCCCTCAAAATAGGGTCTAATTGTGACACATAAAATGATTGTTCTTACTATGTTTCCTGAGTTTAGTATATTACTCCAGGGTGACTGAGAATTTGTTTATAACCAACAGGATATCATTAGCAGAGTTCGATTGCGTCATGAACCTGAGCAGTCCGTTAAAATCAAGTATTTTTCAGCGTGTAAAGGTAACGAGAAAGTAGAGACCTCAACTTGTGACAAATTAGAGCCTGGTGATACGGTTGAGTTTGAGATTGAAGTTTCAGTAAGTTTTACTGCTTTTTAAATATAAATCTAATGTGTATCTTCATAACCAATTTACAGTCCAACAGATCAAGAATGATATCCATTATTATGTTTTGTCAGTGTTAAAACTTGCCTATGATCTGTAAAGACTAAGAACTGCTTTTACAAGTAGTCTTATACTTATGACGGGGTTTGGTTCTGACTGATTCGTTGAAAGTCGGATCAGTTGTTAGTCAAGTCGTCGTACGTTGAGTATGTCATAAGTCGGAGACCCCCTGAGTTCATAAATATTAAGAATTGCAAATGCCTAATATTTTTCTTATACCAAGTAATAATCAACATCAGGTCGATAAGTGTTCAGAGGATCCTATCCCACCCATCCACATCTATCCAGAAGGGAGAAATGAAAGCGTAACCATCGAACTGACGATGATTTGTAAATGCAAGTGTGAAGAGCCAGGAGATCCGGTAAATTTTTTTCTGGATTTTTCATATTGAATCTTTAAGGTATAATGTGTCAGGTCAAGCAAATGCTTGTTAACACTATGACAGTAGGTGCTACTACCTGCATATGTTCTTGCTACCTTTCAGTTACACACAGGAGCGTGAAAGGTTTGGGGAGTAAACTCTGAGAAAAAATCAAGAGGGAGAGACTCGGAGCCAGTTGACGGGGGGGGGGGGTGCTCTAAACCAACCTCTGGCATCTTAAGCAACACCGCTTAATTTCCAAAAAAACTTTGATTGTCTCTCCTTCAGAGCTAATTATCAGTGTCGAGAGGGGGAGAGTGCAATATGGGCTCGGCTTTACTTTCTTGTCTTTATCCTAGGCAAGCAGCAAAGCTTTCGGCTGCTTTAACTTCTGTCAAGACAAAAAAAGAACCACACAGAGAGAATACATTTGTAGTCTCTAGATTCAATGTGTATGCAAAACCTTAACATTAGTTGCATTGTCTTCAGTGGTGCTATAAATGAATTTACTAAAAACAGAATAAATTCAATAGCATATACCTCCTAGAGTGATGCCCTTACCCTAAACAGAGGTATAATCTGTAATAATATAATATATACTGTAAAGGTTAAAGGTCTCTAATGAATGGTTGAGGCAAGGGATGTAAGTAGTCGTGCCTGACTATGTACCCACCATATAGCCATGCCCAAAGCTCTCTCTCCAAACACGTGGACTCAGTGATATCCATACAGTGGCTATAATCAGGTAGTCCTATTGGAAATCAATAACCCCAAATTAATTGCCCAGTTTAATCGGCAATGACATGAAACATCCAACCCAGTATCAAACCTGGGGCCAGTATATTACCAGCTCCCATTGCTACCACAGTGCCACAGTATCGCTAAATAATCAATAGAAACTTGAAAACGTATGCATGTGATCGACAGACAATCTTCCTCTTTTAGGGTTTCATAGTGAACGATGATCTCTGCAACAAGAATGGTGATAACAAATGCGGTATTTGTAGTTGTCATAAAGGATACGTAGGCCGACATTGCGAATGCGAGGTCGACAGCGCTTACACGGATATTACATCAGACAATCTGTGCCGAATGGATAATTCATCTAGCGTCTGCAGCGGACGGGGAATGTGTGTTTGTGGGAAATGCCAGTGTAACAAAAGAGAGCCACCACAGGTAAATTATAATTTTTTTATTGTCGTTTATTCACGGCAACTTACCATGACTGGATTAATATAAAGGTCTCTGATGAAAGGCAGAGGCAAAGGAATGTGATAGAAACAGAGCCCAAATATAGACCTACCATATAGCCGGGACCCAAGCTCCCTCTCCAATCACGTGGAGAAGAATTAAATAACAAATCTCAATTTTCTCTCTACAAAATAATATCTGATATTCTCGCACTGTCCTCCTGTTTTAAGGTAGGGTCAGAGAGCCGAAATAGACTATTAGTCCACGTTATTGAGGTGAACACAGAGAGAATGGATTTGAAGAATCAGTGCTGAATGCCCTTTTTAGAAGCTCGCAATTACATCAAGCTGTCTTCCCCTTTACAATTCATATCGATGTAAATGTATCTTTCAGTCTCCTAAACGATAACAATGTAAATTGTATGCATTTAGGTTTTAATTTTATTTTCAAACACTCCCCTTCTTACAAATGAGTTACTTTCCAGAAGTCTCTTCATAATTAGAATTGTTTGTAAGTTGTGTTTAGGTAAAAGAAATGACTGTTCAGTATATACATATGCAGTACTGTATAGTACTTAGGCAAAAAGCACTTGACTACAACATAAAGCATAAAGTATACAGTATTAATAAATTTAAATACTGTGATATAGTCGCCAATTGTAATAGGTTAGGTTAGGTATTTCGGTTCCCTTACATTAAGAGTTAGATAGGATGCCTGCATGGCAACAACTGGAGCATGAACACAGCAGTATTAGGTTAGGATATGCACGGTAATTAGTTAGAATCAGCTAAATAAGCTAGAACTAACCAATCATAATATACTTGACTTTCCGTATATATTATCACACTATCACTATGATATATATTACTTAGCGGCATTAGAAATAGGGTTAGGGTTATGTTAGTAGGGTAGGATATCGAAAAATTATAGGAAATATGTAGGAGATGCCTGGAGCTATTTGCAGGTGTCGTCGGATATCTCTCAGAGTTTTGGCAAGAGAAGAAGATATCTCTTCTTCTCACTAGAATTAGATTAGAATAGGATTAATGCTCCTGAACAAAACATGTAATGTAGAACTTAACTTAGAATTAATATACACTATATGCAATATTACCACTCCATTACACCCCTCCCCCCTATAAATCAAACCGATCCAGAGGCTTGACAACTCTAGCAGAGCAGTAAACCAGAGTAGCCAGTTTGGGTAGAACATCAACTTCAGCTCCCCCATTAGGTTTGTCTGCTCTCTCATAAACCATAGGTGAAAGAGCAGACTCATTACTTGTAACAGGTGGGAAAGTCTTAATAGGAGTAGATGGAATACTCGGTGTAGATCGATTTAGAATCTGGTCTTGATGACGTCTCACCACATGTCCGCCTGGAAGTTCACATTTGTAAGACACAGGACCAGTGTGTTTCAACACTCGTGCAGGAACCCAACGATCCTTGGAAGCTGTTGAATAATTCTGCACCATGACAGAAGACTTAGGTTTCAACTCTAGGTTTCTAGCTATATCACTGTCATAATTAGACTTTGGCTGGGCTTGCTTTGACAACACAGTTTGTTATACACGTTTACTAGGGTGTACTATATCCAACGTAGTACGTAGCTTCTGGCTGAACATCAACTCTGCTGGAGACACTCCAGTAGTAGAATTAGGTGTCACTCTGTACTGGAAAAGATACTTATCTAACTTAGTTCTCCAATCTTCACCAGAGCAGTGTTTGAGGAAATTTTTAAGACCTTTGACAGTATTTTCAGCCTGGCCATTCGTGCTTGGCTGGTAGGGTGCAGACAAGATATGATGAACACCATTCTTCTCAAGAAATAGGTTGAATTCCCTAACGTAAAATTAGGACCATTGTCAGTAACGAGTGTCATATGCAGACCAAGATGTGAGAAAACATTTCTAATGAGATTAATAGTATCAAAAAACTTGTCTTTTGTAGGTAGCACTTCAATCACTTAGAATGAGCATCAGTTAGCACTAGAAAAAAGGTACCCTTGACTGAACCAGCATAATCAGTATTTACTCTCACCCATGGGCTCTCGGGCCAATACCAAGGGTGTATAGGTGCTTTCTTAGGCAATGCTCTAGTAGCTAGACAAACAGAGCACCCAACTGACAAATCTTCAAGATCACGGTCCAATCCAGGCCACCAAACATAACTTTGGGCCATTTTAGCAGAGCCTAAATGCTCTTGATGCAACTCATTTAACATTCTTTCCCTTTAGGAGGAGTAATTACCCTAGGTCTCCATAGAATGCAACCTTGTTGAATACTCAATGGAAGAACGGTCTCAATTCATCCTAAACATTCTCAGGCCAACCACAGTCTAGATAGAGTAGTACTTTAGCAAGTACTAGGTCCTTAGAAGTCCATATACTAATGTCATTAGCAGTTACAGGGGTGGCATCCAATGTATTAACTAGCTAGATCCACTCTTCACAAACAGGAACACTATCCGGTGCATTTGCTAGTGGTACTCAGCTCAAAGCATTAGCCGTACCTAAAGATTTACCTGAACGGTGATGCAACTCGAATGATTAGGCTTGTAGCATCAATGACCATCGCTGGATCCTACCGGAGGCTATTTCAGGAATAGGCTTATTAGAGTTGAAAAAACTTAAAAGTGGTTTGTGATCCGTAATTAGAGAAAATGCATGACCCCACAAATAGTGGTAAAATTTCCTCAGTGCAAAAGCAAGTGCGAGGGTCTCCTTCTCTGTCTGAAAATAATTGGCCTCGGCTTTATTTAAAGTTTGGGATGCAAAAACAACTCGCATTTCAGCACCAGTCTTCCTCTGACAAAGAACAGCACCCAAACTGTACATAGAAATGTCAGCAGACACTACAATAGGTAAATTAGGGTCAAAATAAATTAGACAGTCATCTGATAATAGTGTTTTAGATTCTTGGAAAGCTTTACTATGTTCCTCATTCCACTTCTGTCTAACTTCCTTTCTCAAACGACTATTCAAAGGCTCAAGAATAGCAGCAGCATTTACCAAGAACTTCCTATAGAAATTTAAAATTCCCAAATAACTGCATAACTGTCTTAGATCCTAAGTTCAGGGGCATTACATATAGCATCTAACTTCTCCTTAGTAGTCTTCAACTTGGTAGAATCAGTCGCATAACCCAAATACTGTACTTGGTCAACACCAAAAGAACACTTAGTAGGATGTAGTTTCAGTCAAACTTCCTCTAGTCTTCCTAAAACTTTGCATAAACACTCCTCATGTTCACAAGAGTTAGCTCCCGATACTAGTATGTCATCAAGAAAAATAGAAACACCTGGAATACCCCTCACTAAATTCTTCATAGTTTGTTGGAATATTCCCGGAGCACTAGCTATACCGGAACACAAACGGTTATACTGAAACAATCCTCGGTGAATGTTAATAATAGTGAGTGAACGTGATTCAGGGCTGAGAAGAATTTGATTGTAGGCACTCTTCATGTCCAACTTCGAAAAAACCTTCCTACTCCCCAAAGTAGCAAATAGCTCCTCAATTCTAGGCACAGGATATTTAGTACAGTACCTTTACACCCTTGGTTAACGGTCAAACGATAGTCTCCACAAGTACGTATAATTCCATCACCTATCAGCACAGGTACAATAGGAGGAGCCCAGTTAGTGAGAGACCGGCTCAATGATATTTTGTTTCAACAATTTATCTAATGCTGCGTCTACTCTGGCGCGCATAGCATATGGTATATTTTGGACCTTGTAATACTTAGGTAATATTGACTCATCCACTATTAGGTAATCACAATTAGGTAATCACTTCAAAAGAAACTCCCATTCCCTTATAACCTCCTAATTCTTCTCGGAATAAATCAGGAAATTTCTCCACGACAGACTTCTCAGCAATAGCATGCACAGCACTGTCCACTAGACTTAGGCTAATATTTAGAGCAGGCATTAAATCATGACCTAATAGGTTAAGACCAGAATCCTTCACTATTACGATAGCTGGATCCTCTAAAACATGACCTTGGAACTTGCCCAAGTCTCTCTGCACACAGGAATTTTGGAACTCCATACTTCTTCAGTTTAGGCTTAGAAGGCATTATTTTAGGCTTAGCCTTAGGAAAGCACTTCAAAAATTCTTGTTCACTGATAAAGAGTACAAGCAGCACCTGTGTCCACCTGGAACCGGACATTAGCACAATCATCCAAGGTGATTGTCACATAGTAGGGATCTCGCAAATTAGACGAGCTCGCAGTAAAAATATAGTCACTACATCCTTCTGTAGTCAGATCATTAGTAGATCTAGATTCAATAGAACTTACAGCCTTAGGCTCCACAGCATAAATATGCTGTGGAGCCTAAGGCTGTAAGTTCTATTGAATCTAGGATTTTTCTTACCTTTAGAAAAACAGACCTTAGAAATGTGCCCAGTACGCCTACACAGAAAACATTCAGCGTTTTCCAGTTATTTTTACCACATCTGCTACATGGTTTGTCAGGTTTTGTACCTTTCTCCTTCCCTCCATTAGGCTTCTGCTTCTTTTTATAAAAAAAACTCTTAACCTTAACTTTCACATCATTTACTTCTTTATGATTAGTGTGAAGTTTCTGACCAAACTCCCTGGCATCCTTCTCTGCAGCTTCCCTTGTAACAGCAATCTCTATTGCTTGGGCAAAAGAGAGAGATTCTTCTCTGTAAAGAGAACACGCTGAGTACTTTCTTTGCGAAGACCCATAACAAGCCTATCTCTTAACATCTCCTCTAGTGTGTCACCAAATTCGCATGTTGATAAGAGTGACTTTAGAGCTGCAACAAAAGAAGTTACACTTTCATGGTCTCCTTGACACCTCCGGTAGAATTTGAATCTTTCATGGAGCAATATAACTTGGGGTTTGTAGTGATTGTTGAGAGTGAGGATTAATTCCTCCAAAGTACATTCCTTAGGAGATTTCAGATTCACAAAGTCCGTAGTTTGACCAAAAAGTTTAGAACCCGTAATAGACAAAAAAGAAGGAATTTGCTTATCTTTCCTAATATCATTTGCTTTGCAATACAATTGAAACCTATCTATATAGGTTGAAAATTTTTCAAATTCATCATACGGACCTACATTCCCAATGTGCGACATGCAGAAATTATAGGTAAGAGCCTAATAAACTAATAGGAAAATAGCTAGGTCTAGGCCAAGTTCAAACACATAGTCCAAAAATAATAGATATAGGCATAGGCTAGGTCTAGGTTATACTTGAGCCAGACAAAATTAAGTTAGGCTACGTAGGATATAATTAGGTTAGGTAGCAAAAAAAAATGACAGGTTAGATAACAGCCAAATACTGTACATTAGGATAGGCCAGTTGTAATCCTCGTCACCAGTTGTGATATACAGTAGTCGCCAATTGTAATTGGTTAAGTTAGGTATTTCGGTTCTCTTGCATTAAGAGTTAGATAGGTTGCCTGTATGGCAACAACCGGAGCATGGACACAGCGGTATTAGGTTAGGATATGCACGGTAATTAGTTAGAACCGTCTAAATAAGCTTGAACTAACCGTTCATTATATACCTGACTTACCGTATATATTATCACACTATCACTGTGATATATATTACTTAGCAGCATTAGATATAGGGTTAGGATTATGTTAGGAAGGGTAGGATATCGGAAAATGATATGAAATACGTAGGAAATACCTGGAGCTATTTGCAGGTGTTGTCAGACTTCTCTCAGAGTTTTGCAGGGAGAAGAAGATAACTCTTCTTCTCACTAGAATTAGATTGGAATAGGAATAATGCTTCTCATCAAAACATGTAAGGCAGAACTTAACTTAGAATTAGTATACACTATGTATAATATTACCACTCCATTACAAATACAGTAATACTCATGTAATAATACAGTACAATACAGTAATACATGCATTAATACATGAGTAGCTAATGGGTTTTGTTTGCATCTGTGAATGTTCATAATTCGGTTCTTCGTAAGTAGGGAAGTGTCTGTATAACAATGTAAATATATCTGCACTTAGGTTTTAATTTCATATACTTTTCCTATTGGACTTAACAGGAAATTTATGGTGAATTTTGTCAGTGCACCAATTATGAAAATTGTTACGATATTGCATCTGGTCGCAGCTGCTCGGGGCATGGAGAGTGCAAGTGCAGCAAGTGCGAGTGCAATGATGGATGGACAGGACCCCGCTGCAGTTGCCAAGACAGCCAAGATAAATGTATCAGACCAGGTGTGTTGCTCTCATGATCTCAGTACCCTGAAACTGAAAAATAATATTTTTTTCTTTTCTGCCTTCAAATAACTACCTTCCTTGTCGGGAATTGAACCTGAGAAAACTGGAGTAGAATCCCACATTTTAGTCCACTGGACCACAGAGGTGTGTTTATTTATTATGGTTCACACGCATGAGGCAGTTCCTTGGACGGTAACATAATCCTCGTGTTATGTGGCACTATTAGTCCCCATAATGGGAGTAGACATTGTTGCTGGGGAATTAAAGCTAGATTCCCTTCCTAATGCTCGTGTGGTGGGCTCGATTGCGGATCTGTCAAACTCCCACGGCAAGTATTCTAACCACTTGGCTACCTTGAACCCCATCTGGTAATTCTATGAGGAATGCTGACTGTAAAATCACGCTGTCTACCAATAAAGGGACCAGACCCGCTTTACTGGTTGAATGCTTATACTGTATCTGACAATGAAGATATCAGTTGCTAATTCCAAAGTAAAGGCCGTTAGTAGTGATGTTTTGTTTATACTTAATAAAATCCTCATTTTATGTGTCAGTATTAGTCCCCATCATGGGGTAGACACAGACAGATTAAAGCTTGGGAATCAAGATTCTATGCCCTTCCTGAAGTCCCAAAGAGGGTCCGAATGCAGGTCTGGCACCTCCTGAGTCAAGCATTCTACAACTGCCCCTGCTGTGGTTCCCAAAGTGAAGGCCTGCAGGCATGAGGTGATATTCATACATTCTAGGGATGAGGAATCAACGAAAGTAATTTGTTAAGTTATGCGAGTACAATTTTTACGCAAGATATTTATGTCTTTACTCACACGTTTTACAGGTACTAATAAAGTTTGCTCTAGGAATGGCATTTGTGAGTGTAATCAGTGTCAGTGTAATACTACGTACACTGGCAAGTTCTGCGAGGATTGTCCCGTAAGTATTGCTTTTAACATTGATATACGAGATGTAATGACATGATGTCTTCTATTATACCTTGTGACAAGTTACAAAACTCCCCATCTCTCTCTTTGCTTTATTTCTCAATATTATTAGGTCTTCATTATTTTGACTATTCTTTCAGTCTGTCCATCTTAAGCTGTTCAAAAATATGGACTTTATATATATATATATATATATATATATATATATATATATATATATATATATATATATATATATATATATAATATATATATATATATATATATATATATATATATATATATATATATATATATATATATATATATACATATACACACAGTGTTCTCCCGGTTATTCGCGTTTCTTGGTTCGCGTTCTCACTGTATCGCGGTTTTCTTTTGGATAAATTATTATTTTATTTTATGGGTATATGCAAAAATATTAAAATATTAAAAAAAAAAATTCTCAGTATTTTCATTTTTTTTATTGAAAAAAACATATCTCATTATCTAATTGATAAAAAAAATATATTACCCAGCCTACAAATAATAAAACAGTAAAAAATATTAAAAAACATAAATGTAGATAGATAGATAGACAGATACATTTATTGACCACCTCTTTTGAAAAGTATAATCTTTACAAAAGGAATATTTGGTCCAAATTACAATGAATAAATACAATAGGTTTTGTACAATCATCAAATAAGTAAATGAATTTTAAATTAATATACATTGTACTAATAACTGAATGATATACGTACGTACAGTATAACTCACAGTATTGCATCATGCGAAATAGTGTTCGATAGCGTACAATGTATTGGGGTCGCAGCTACGTGAGCTAGCATATATATTTATATTTCCAGTAGTTTCATGATTTTATTCATAAAAAAAAACGTATTTCTTAGCCTAAGAATAATAAAACAGTAAAAAATAGTAAACAGTATTGCACCACGTAAAATACGATACCGGTATCAGTGATTCGGAAAACGCAAAGGCTCTCACCTACATGACCTAGTGAATATTAAAATTTTCATTATTTTATTGATAAGTATTTCCTAGCCTAAGAATAATAAAACAGTAAAAAATAGTAAAAAACATAAATTTAGATATACGTATGTACAGTATAACTCACAGTATTGCATCACGCGATGTATGTAGTGTCCGATAGCTACGTGAGCTAGCATATACATAAATTTAGATATACGTACGTACGTACAGTATAACTCACAGTGTTGCATCATGCGAAATAGTGTCCGATAGCTACGTGAGCTAGCATATATATTTATATTTCCAGTAGTTTCATGATTTTATTGATAAAAAAAACGTATTTCTTAGCCTAAGAATAATAAAACAGTACAATATACTAAACAGTATTGCACCACGTGAAATACAATACCGGTATCAGTGTTTTGGAAAACGCAAAGGCTCTCACCTACGTGACCTAGTGAATATTAAAATTTTCATTATTTTATTGATAAAACAAGTATTTCCTAGCCTAAGAATAATAAAACAGGAAAAAGTAGTAAAAAACATAAATTTAGATATACGTACATACAGTACAACTCACAGTATTGCATCATGCGATATACAGTGTTGCCTCCCTTATCGCGGTAGTTCGGTTCCAGGACCCGGCGCGAACCAGGAAAATCGCGAAGTAGGATCAGGCTTTAAAAAAAAAAATAATAATAATAATAATAATAATAATAATAATTTTTTTTAAAGATGATTATGACACCAGGACAGGCCACAAATTATAAAATAAAACGGCCTTTATCAGGCTGTAAAGAGAAACAGAGATGGAGAGTGGGATGACCTGTCAGATGTGAAGGGATTATAAAAGATGTGTAATAAATATCCAGCTCTCTGCTGGGTTTACTATACTTCTGCATTACCTTCATGATGTCTATTCTAAAACTTCTCCTTAGATCTTATTATTATTATTATTATTGGCAACAATAATTTTCCTTTGATGATGATTGGGGAGATTATTATTATTATTATCATTATTATTATTATTATTAATATTATCATCATCATTATTACTACGGATTCGTAATTAAACCATTATTTTTACTATAAATAATGTAGTTTTGGTTGAATGAACAAGAGTTACTTAAAGATTCTCTCTCTTCTCTCTCTCTCTCTCTCTCTCTCCAACATTCTATTCTACCCAACCCCCCACACTCTCTTTGTCCCAGCCAACTAGGAAGGGGCACTTTACACAGTTATTAAAAGTAAATAAACCAACAGATGTACAAACAATGATGAGCCCTTAATAATAATAATAATGATGATGATGATAATATTTCCACAATCATCATCAAAGGTAAATTATTGTTGCCAATGATAATAATAATAATAATAATAATTATAATATATAATAATAATAATAATAATAATAATAATAATAATAATTATAATAATAATAATAATAATAATAATAATAATAATAATAATAACAATAATAATAATAATAATAAGATCTAAGCAGAATTATTAGAATAGACATCATGAAAGTAATGCAGAGGTATATTAAAACCCAGCAGAGAGCTGGATATTCATTACACATCTTTTATAATCCCTTCACATCTGACAGGTCATTACACTCTCCATCTCTGTTTCTCTTTACAACCTGATAAAAGTCTGCTTTATTTTATAATTTTTTGGCCTATCCTGGTGTCACAAAAAAAAAAAAAAAAAAAAAAAAAAAAAAAAAAAAAATGGGGGGAGGGGCAAAAACAAACCACGATACAGTGAGAATGCGAACCAAGAAACGCGAATAACCGGGGTAACACTGTATGTAGTGTCCGATAGCTACGTGAGCTACCATATATATTTATATTTCCAGTAGCTCTCACCTACGTGTGATAGTTCATGTTTTTTTAACAGTGCAGGGAGGGTTTATACAGTACGTAAACTTAAAAATAATTGTAAATGAGTATGTCATGTAATTACCACTTCATTCACTGTAATTTTATCTATCACTTTCATATAAATTTACATTGCATGCTGTTATTTATGAAGTAAAGGGTGGTTTGTTAATAGTACAGGGAGGGTTTATACAGTGTAAACGTAAAAATAAACCCCCAATTAAAGGGGGAAACAGCCAAGGTATATGTATGTATGTATGTATGTACATATAGGCTGATCCTACTCCGAGGTTTTCCTGGTTCGCGCCGGGTCCCGGAACCGAACTATCGCGATAAGGGGGTGAACACTGTATATATATATTATATACAGTATACACCTTGTTCTGGTAATAACAAGGAGATAGGTTCTCAGAAGTGATGGGTAAATCGAAAATTGTGTAAAAAAAACGAGTCATTTTCCATAGGAAACAATGATAATGGGCATAGCTTGTTCCACAACTGTCCATAGACACACTATACCAAAGATATAAGATAAGTAAAACATATTTTATAAGTACATTAAAAGCAGAAAGCCCTTTAGTTACTTATATTAACATGCAAATAGTGTACAGTATAAAAGATATACAGATTTACTGTACAGTAAACAAATTAATGCACTCTATAATGCGGTGGGCAACAGGCATACACAGGGACGGGCATGGTGGCGGTGAGCACAAGGATGCAAACGTTTTGCCGCTTCCGTATCAGCTGATGTACCCTCGCACACTATTTCCCTGATGATATTATATTGAAAGTTTGTTTGCTGTTTGTTCTTAATGCTTTTTTTCAATTTTCTGCATAATATTTGATCACATTAAGCAGTAGAAGTGGAGGAGGATGCGGGAGAACGAACCCCTATCGGCAAACGTTTTGTCGCTTCTGTATCAGCTGATGCTTCTCACTATTCAAGCACAATATCTTACTCATAAAATATTTATTTACTCACTCTATTTGGGGTTTATCTAATTTTCAAGATTATAGTACATATTACATATTAATATTCCTTGGTTCTAAACATTATTCTATCTTCTTTACATATCGACCGTGCTGTACGAAATCTAAACATAAACAAAGTCAGCTGAGAGAATTACAAAGAATACAAATATCGGGAAAACTTAAATGAAATATATATATTCTCTACACGCTATTTCCCTGACGATATTATATCAAAAGTTTGTTTGCTGTTTGTTCTTAATACTTTTTTCAATTTTCTTCATAATATTTGATCGCATTAAGCAGTATAAGAGGAAGAGGATGCGGGAGAAAGAGCCTCTTTCAGCAAACGTTTTGTAACATTCCCGTATCAGCTGATGCACCCTCGCATGCTATTTCCCTGACGATATTATATCGAAAATTTGTTTGCTGTTTGTTCTTATTGCATTTTTTCAATTTACTTCATAATATTCGATCGGATTATGCCGTAGAAGAGGAGGATGCAGGGGAATGAACCTCTATCGGCAATCGTTGTCACACTTCTGTATCAGCTGATGCATCCTCGCACACTATTTCCCTGACGATATTATATCGAAAATTTGTTTGCTGTTTGTTCTTAATGCGTTTTTTTTTTAATTTATTTTCTTCATAATATTCGATCGCATTAAGCAGTAGAAGAGGAGGAGGATGCGAAAGAATGAACCTCTATAGGCAAACATTTTCCACTTCCGTATCAGCTCATGCACCCTCGCACGCTATTTCCCTGACGATATTTTATTGAATATTTGTTTGCTGCTTGTTCTTAATGCTTTTTTTTTCAAGTTTCTTCATAATATTCGATTGCATTAAGTGGTAGAAGAGGAAGAGGATGCGGGAGAACGAACCTCTGTCGGCAAACGTTTTGCCATTTCCGTATCAGCTGATGCACCCTCGCATGCTATTTCCCTGACGATATTATATTGAATATATGCTTACTGTATGTTCTTAATGCTTTTTTTCCATTAACTTCATAATATCCAATCGCATTAAGCGGTAGAAGAGGAGGAGGATGGCGGAAAAGTGCCTCCGAGGCGGTCGATTTTTTACTAAAATGAAAAACTTTTTTTTCCAATTTTTTTTTACATGGGTGTAATTCGCAAATTTCGTATTTTTTTACTATTATATTTTAGGGGCGTTATTGCAATTTTGTGGATAAAAAAAATGCGGAAAAAGCGAACAATATATATATATATATATATATATATATATATATATATATATATATATATATATATATATATATATATATATATATATATATATATATATATATATATATATATATATATATATATATATATATATATATATATATATATATATATATATATATGTAGAGAGAGAGAGAGAGAGAGAGAGAGGTATGGCACTGGGAGAGGCAGAGAAAACTGCCCTCATCAGGTCTGACTGCAAACAAAACTTTTAAGAAAAAGTAGCTGAGTAAGGACAAGGCAGAAACAGGAAAATTATGATAAACAATAAATTGAAAGAATAGTCAAAGTAATAATGATGATAAAGAAAGCAAGGATACAGAGATGGACAGTGTTGTGACTTCTCAGGTGTGAAAGGACAGTGAGAGATATGTAACGACTAGAGCAGAATATTTTGTGTAGATGTAGGCATAGAAAAAACCATAACTGAAGGAAGGCTTTAAAACTGAGTTGTCCTGGCCAATCCTGTTTAACTCCGAAAGACCATCTGTTGTAGTATCATAAAAGGTGGCTGATGCCATCGTCATTCCTGTTTCAAAGACATTGTCAGGTGACGTAACCATCTCCAATTTTAAAGTCATTCTAACTTTGTTATTACTGTACAGACACTCCCCTACTTTACAAACGAGATAGGTTCCATAAGTCTGTTTGTAAGTTGTATTTAGATGAAAAAAAATTTACTGTACAGTACTTACAAATGCAGTATTGTAAAGTCCTTAGGCTAAAGACACTTAACTACTACATAAAACATTAAGTATATAGTATTAATGAATTTTAACACAGTAATAATAATGTAATAATACAGTACAGAACAGTAATACATACATTAATACACGGGTGGATAATGGGTAAGTTTTTGTTTGTATCTGCAATTGTTCGTAACTCTGCTGTTCATGAGTAGGGGAGTGTATGTACTTATTTGCACTTTTTTCCCTGAAGTTAGAACAATTCTCTTCAAACACAGACTTGTACTAATGTATGTGATGAACTGACGCCTTGTGTTCAATGCCAAACATTCAAAACGGGCGACTTATTAGCAAAAGAATGCAAAAAAAATTGCACGGCTATAAACATCATCATGGTCAAAGGTAAGAAAATTTACACAGTTTTGAACATCGTTCCGGTAAAAGATTTAAAATCTGGTCATGTTGCTCATTTACGGAAAAATAACAAAAAATACTTAAAATATAAATCCATTTGTACAAGTACGTGTAAACTGCCCAATTCAATATATGCTTCATCCTAAGAAGAAATGTCATGAATCATGTAAGTTTAAGTTCATCTGGGAAGTTTGTGGAAATTAGATTTGAGGAGTCCATAAGCATTTGATTGCATTTATAAATTTTATTTAACTAATATACCTACTTCACAAATTATGTTTTCCATTTCCTTTAATACAAATTTATAATTTAATACAATTGTATTATTTTGTTTACAGAGATAGAAAATAGTGAGAAGATCTGCTCTGGCCATGATGATAATGATTGCCGGTTCCTCTTCACATATGCTGAAATAGACGGAATTCTAGAGGTTAAAGTTCAAGAGGTTCTAGAATGTCCAACCTCTATTAATATATTAAGTAAGTATAATAGGCATGACGAGGATGGACAAAATAAAAAATTAGTATACTGGAGGTACAGCGCAGGTAGGCCGATTGGGGCACATAGTGAGAAAGGCGAGACCAAGATGGTTTGAACATGTGCTGAGGAGTACATCAGGAGAAGGCTGCTGCTGCCAGGCAAAAGGGGAGGAGGTAGGCCTGAGGTGAGTTATGGATGTCGTGAGGGAGGACAAGAGGGTGTGTGGTGTGACAGAGGAGGACTCGGAGGATAAAGGTGACATGGAGACGATTGACCCACTGTGGCGACCCCTGTTGGGAGAAGCCGAATGATTTGATAGTGATAATGTAAAATATTATCCCATTCCCAGCAAATATTTTCAAAAAAAATTTGCCTTTCCAGACAAAATTATGTATGAAAAAATCGAAATGTCATTTTCGATGGTTCTAATGTGTTATCGAGATTTTCTGAGTGGAGTTGGCAGTTGCACGATTAACTCAAAAAACTCGTCTCTGCCTTAGGTAGGGTCAGAGATCAGGAATAGACAAAAATACCTGTTCAAAGCATATTTTATAAGGTAACTTATTGACGATATAGTTTCCTTGCTGAAAAATGTCAGACGGGCAAAAATGAGATATTTCGTCATTGCCGGGAAGAGGTTATTTTGTAGGTCGTTCTTGGGAAGTGCATTAAATATAGACTTAAAGTTTGGTTTTGGGAAGGTTCAATAATGTTTTAATTAGAGGGAGGGGTCAGTGTGGGGGGGGAAGTTGCCATGTGATGAAGCAGTAGGGGTAAACCAGCTGTGGCTATTGGGCCTCACAACAGAAGATCCTTACCCACTCACTGTGGATGACTCAAGTAGAATGGTTTGGAGGAATTCTAGCAACTCTTTATCGCCAAGGAGTTATATTTGTCTTATGGTGAAATTGTGCTGTGAATTGCCCCCTCCCCCTTTACAAGTGGAGTTGTAGTCATTGTATGTATATATTCATTTTGTACTACAGAAAATTTTTTACGTGGAAGTCGCTATGTCGATTTTGCGGGAGAAAACTTCTGCCTCGTATTACACAGTGTGTCACAGAGGAGCAAGAGGATATGTATGCCATTCATTCACCTATTTCTGGTTGCAAAAAGTTAATTGAGGATTTGAGAACATGCATAATATAATGAAATCCTTATGGCTGAGCTTTTTTTTTTGTGTTCAGCTCTTCAAATAAAATGGTTCTTCATAAACTTATATAAGTAAGGTAACTATGATCCATGATGTGACTAAATAAAAAATCAACCTTTTTCCACAGCACAAGGCAGGCTTGACCTCGTACCTTTAGTTTGGTGAATTAGTCTTTTACCCTTAAAGTCATGATATGATCATAAAGGTTTAAGGTCTTTATTGAAAGGCAAAGGCAAGGGACGACAACAGCACAAAGCATGACTATATACCTATCATATATAGTAGTTACGGCCCAAGCCCCCCACTGCAATCACATGGACCCAGTGACCTTTAGGTGGTGGCTGAATAAAAAGAAGGTAGACCTATAGAAAATCACCAAGCCCCCAATTAACTGCCCACTTTTCCAAGTAACAACATGAGACAGTGAAAGCTTAGTCAACTACTGGCCAGGATCTAGTTTATGTTTTAATATGAAGAGCTGTAAATTACTATTGGAGCTCACTGCAGAATATCTTTGGCCACCTACCTTGTGGATGGCCCAAGCAGGGTGGTAGAGAGGGAATATGTGGTAACCCTTTATCCCCAAGGACCAAAGACGAGTAACTGAAGTATCTGATGGATCGTAGTGAAGGCATGTTTCTTGGCTTGGCCACCCCCCTTACAATGGGGAATGGGACCATGTGTATATATAGACAACAATTTACCCTCCGTAATAGTGGTGCTATTCTTACCAGGATGTTTTCTTGCTCCATAACAGCTGAGGGAGTTTACGCACATAAGTTCTCTTGCTTTGGATATGGCCACTTTGTTCATATTTTATTTTTTTCTGATAGATGGCTTCTTGCATAGGAAAATAAGATATTTTTTTTCCGTTTACACCCCGTCTCCCTTTAGAAGAGAAATGTATGTTTTTCCTATGGTTTTTGTGTGTTTTGAACGAATCTAACCTTCAAAACCTTCGGAAATCACTTCTATTATCACCTAAGCTAGAAACGAGTCATTTATGATTATTTTAAAGGTCAGATTCGTTGAGAACATGAAAAATCATAATATATCAAGACCTCCTAAAACAGCATAAAATAGTTAGGTTGAGACAGATGTAACAGTAAAAAGATACAGAAAATAATTATAATTGAGCATTGATCATCTTAATTACAGCAATTGTTATTTCTGTGGTGGCCTTAATCGTTGCCTTGGGTCTCGCTTCTCTAATTGTTTGGAAAGTTGTAACGACCATTAAAGACAGAAGGGAATATGCCCAGTTTATTTTGCATCAAGACCAGGCCAAATGGACTGAGGTGAGTTTGCAATAGATACTCTTTTGAATAACGACCAGTAAGGTTTTATATGCATTAAGCGAATTTATTATGAATTTATGTATTAAGCAAGCTTAAGAATGGGCACCACACTGTTCCTCGAAGATTGACAAAACAGTGACTCTTAACCCCTATTTCATTTACTTCGCTGAAGTCGGTTAGTCTTTCTATAGCTTTTGTCGCTCTTTTCCTTCAATACTTCCTATTAGAGCATGACTATGTCAAAAAGCTCACTGGCTTCTCATTGGCCAGTCTTGCTGCCTATTCTTGATTCAGTGCCTGTCTCACACATACTGTCCTTCCAGAAGTCGGTTTCTCACTGTCTACTGAAATTGTTGTGATGCCACACATCTCTTTGGTTCAAACCTCACTCCCATCGAAACATCCACTGCCTCGCCTTTACTTATTACAGTACAATATTATTATCATCATCATAATATATATGAAATGGGTGTGCACGTGAGAGAGAGAGATAGAGAACACCTTGTATGACCAGCCAGGACGTAGTTGATATAGTTATGAGAGATAATCTATACTAATCCTGTGATGATGATTGGTTGTACATCACGAACTCCCGTTTCTACTAAGGGCTAGCATGGTGGTGCCTTCTTGCAAAGGACTTTTGGTTTTTGCAAGTCCGACCGTTTCCCTGAGTAAATGCCTTTTCTAACCTCAGACCGTGGTAGGCTGGGAACCCATGACTTGACAAATGTAAGTGGCGAATGTTAACACTTGGCCGTGGTGGCCACAAATAATAATATAGTACAGGTTAATAATAATATAAGAGAGTATTGAAATTTTAATTACTTTATGCATCATGTTTAAAGAAATAGAATAAATACAACTGTTAAAGTTAATCATGAAATAAAGAAAGTATCAGTGAAAAAGAGGTAGAGAAAGTTAGAAAAAATTAGGAAATTCGGAAAAAAAGACCCAGGGTAAATTGTACAGTGTAACTCGTTTTATATTTTTAACACTTGCATTGTTGTACAGCATTATTTTGAAAGAAAATGTTGATTATAACAACAAGAAAGGAATAATTTTGTGTTATAAAGCTTTAAAAATAAGACCCAGTGCATACCTGTGGTGTGTTATGAATAAATTCTACACGTTACCTAGTGGAGTAAAATGGCTGTAACTACAATAGTTTTAAAGAAATGTAAAAAATAACACACTTCCCACTTACTCGTTCTCTTTTCTCCATTCCATCTTTTGTACACACACTACTCACTACATAATTCTCTCTCTTACTAGAACTATGTTAACACTAACTTTTATCCACAGTTCTTTTCTGTTGAGGTAAATTTCATAGCCTGAGATGATAAATGTTAACAAAGGTGAGTTTCAACAGTGCCGATGGGATGAAGTGACGAGACTTCACACTAACTTCATCCAAAAAATTGGGGGTTTTGTTTCGTTTTCGTTATTACTTTTCCTCATTGCAGTTACTTAAAATTTACAAAGGTCTTTTCCGCCCCTGCTTAGAATACTGCTCACACATCTGGGGTGCTTCTTCCTTTACTTATCTTCTTGATAGGGTTGAATCTAAGGCAGTCAGACTCATTAATGATCCTTCTCTTACTTCTAACCTGGATTCTCTCTCTCTTCGCCGTAAGGTATCTTCCCTTTCGCTTTTCTATCGCTACTACTTCCATCGCTGCTCTGATGAGTTGGCGAGTTGCATCCCTCCTCCACTGCCGAGGCCGCGTAACACTCGCCAAGCGGCCTCATCTCACAGGTACTGTGTGGAGATTTGTAGCTCGCGGATTGGTCGGTGCAGCGACTGCTTCTTCCCATCTACCTCCAGACTCTGGAACTCTCTTCCTCCTTCTGTCTTTCCTAGTTCTTATGACCTTTCATCCTTCAAAAAGCAGATCTATCGTCATCTCAGAGCCTAGTCCTCCATATCTCTGGGTCCTCTTTACTTTGACTGTTTTTTCTGTCTGTCGTTTTCCTTTGTGTGACATTACCTCATCTCTGCCTTGCCCTTAACCTTTTTCTTTTCCTTCGTCTTGGTATTTTCTTGTGCCCGGGCCTTTGTTGATGAGGGCAGTTTCTGCCTGTCCCGGTGTCACACTCTTAAAAAAAAAAAAAAAAAAACTTGAATCTTCTGATGACATGCCAGAGGGATTATCTACATCATCTTCACCTGAAGTACAGTGATGTTTTGAAGAGGCCGTGGAAGTTGGTGGTTTAGGATTATTGTGAGTGTAAGGAGACTTCAAAGTCATAGATTTTGGAGCAAAAAACACACTTATAGGAGGCTACTTCCTCTTTTTCTTGGTTTCCTCACATATTTATCACAGTGGTTATCTCTCATGCCTCCTCAATGCATACTCAAACCATCTCAGTCTCGCCTCTTACCGTTTCCCCAAGCTGTACTAGCTACTTTGCCCCTCTAATAGTCATTCTTTACCCTCTCCTTGTCATTGCCAAAGAAAAACACAGCAGCTTCAACTCTGCCTCCTGTCTTTTTGTCAGTGGGACTGTCTAGAGGCTGTACAACGCAGCTGGTCTTACTACCATCTCATAAACTTCACCTTTCACACTAGGCAGAGGAAGCACAGATTGTCACTTTCTTCTGGAAAATTTGGAATTTTTTTTCTTTTAAGAAGAAAACAGTTTATGAAAGGATGCGTAGGATATGTTAAAAGTCTCACTACCTCCTTTCGTTCATTATTTATATAGTCAAGATAACATTATCAAGATACAACATATAAATTTTTCCTTTTAATTTACAGCAGGATAACCCAATCTTCAAGCAGGCTACAACAGTAACTTCAAACCCCATGTTTGGAAAGAATGACTAGGGTCTGTTAATTGCCATCCAAGATGTGTTGCCAGTGGTGTACCACTCATACGGTTTGGGACATTTTGGCACTAAATACATTTTGCAACGGATGTTCTGACACTAAGATTTTTATATTTTGAAAACTTAACCTAACCTAGCCACTCTTACAAAATGGATGGAACCAAATGCACCTCACCAAAATGGCATCGATCAGTTGTCCCATTTTTCCTGTAACATGACCATTTCTGCAAAAGCAGCAACTCTAATGATGATTAATAACATAGTTCTTAAGATTGATTTTAGCGGAGAAAATACGGAATTTCAATTAAATGAGCAAAAATGTGCTCAACTGATAATCAAACATCTTGACCTTTAACAGTTACAAGAATACTATAAAACATTCAAGAGCTATTTAATTTTAATAGATATTACCGCTTACAGTACTGAACAATCGTTACAACGCAAGGTATCATATTGTAACAATATATCTAAAGTTCAAGAGTAGAGAGATGACAAATTGCTTTTTAGGGAAAACTTTTATGAAGACCTATTCATCCCTCCTAGGGATTAACAAAAACAATTTTTTAACTAAAACAATTTCTATGTGATATGCTACCTTTTATACCTTCATTAACTTTTTATAATAAGGGTTTAAATATAGGATGTATAGTTATAGCAACAATTCTGACATCAACTGATCCGATTTTATGTGATGGACTCTTTTCTATAAAGGGCTAAGACAGTGACTTCTTTTAAAGGACTTTGACTGGCAGTGCAGCCATTACCCTGAGTGAATGCCCTTTCTAATCTCAGACCATAGTGGGTCCTGAACCAACAACCTGTGTACTACCAACCCAGCCCAAGGACACTGTTACCATATCTGAATTACCAGAGATGTAATTGCTCGAGTGCCTCATGAGGGGCAGAAGTTGGTTGTGGCAGGTTTGGCTTTTTTGCTGCTCTTTTGAGTTATTTGGCATCCTTTCCTGATTTGTAAATCCGAAGGATGGACCCACAACACAGATGCTGACACCCCTGGCTCTTAGGCTGGGCAGCTTAGGGAACAACAGCAGAAATTAGAAACTAACAGTAGAGTTTTCGTGTGTAATAATTAATTACACTATCACACTATTACTTTCCACAGAAGGCATTTCTAAGATGCCGGTGTACTTTCTTCCCTTCTTGTTGTAGAGTTCTGCTACCTAGTAAGAGCAGAACTCTGCATGAAGAAAAAACATTGGAAGCCTGAAAATTATGGTATAATTAATTAAGTATTAAAACTATACTGTGGGTTTCCCAACAACTATTATGCCAGAGATGTTGATATTATGCCCAGAAATAATGACATAATCCCTCCTTCCTCCTTATAGCTATGTGGAGGGCCTAATTGTTATGTGAAGTAAAATTGTTAGATACTAATTACCCCTCTTAGTAATCTGTGCTGTTTCATATTAGGACCATTATTATATTAAGATATAGGATTTTAAGGTACTTTTTTTAATTTTATACTAATTACTTCACTAAATAAACATTGAGAGCAAATACTTTATTAAGTCAATATTTGTTATTGTTTCCTGAACATTGAAATTGTATTGAAAAATTTCAAATATGTATTTACAGGATCCTCATACATACTGTACATACATGCATATACAATGGCCGTAATCCCCCTTGTAAGCACAAACTTTCACCAGAAGTTAAGCATATATAGATAATTGATCTTAGCTCCTTGGGGAAAATTTGCTATGAAATATGACTCTCATAAATACAAAAATATATATATGAATGTGTTTTGTAAGAAACACTGTAATCCTGTAAATATATGAAAATATTTAATAAAGTGTTTCGGCTGAATACAATAGTGCTGTTGAAAAGAAATAGATAAATATATGGCAAGAAAAGCCCATTAAAGAAAACAACGAAAATACATTTGAAGTACTTATTAATTTCGTAACCTTAACTGGCCACCTTCTCAAAGTAAAATGACAAGAGATACAGCTAGCAAAAAAAGAACTTGCAAAAAGAAGGAGAAAAACCTACCTCACAAGGAAATTTACAAGGGATTAAGAGGTACCAATCTTAATTACCAGCCGGGGTCAATCGGTAATCCCCACAAACAGGCCACAAAGGGAATTAAAATCAGTACTTTACTAAATTGTATGGAAAAAATTTTTTGTAACAATAGGAAAAAACCGGAGGCCCTATTTACATAAAATAACAAATACATATCTATATATGCACATACACACACACTCTAGAACTAGAGGTCATAGTTTGAAGCTTCGTAAGAAAACTTCTTTGCAGGATGTAAGGAAATACTTTTTCAGTGTAAGAGTAGTTGATAATTGGAATTTGCTAAGCGAGGAGGTAGTTAATGCTATCTCAATCCATAGTTTTAAGGACAGGTATGATAAGTATCACTAAGTCTAAAATGGAACCGATCAGGAGACGGGAAGATACGAGTTTTGGGCTCTTTCCCGTAAACACAATTAGGTAATCACAATTAGGTAATCACATATATATATATATATATATATATATATATATATATATATATATATATATATATATATATATATATATATATATATATATATATATATATATATATATATATATATATATATATATATATATATATATAATATATATATATATATATATATATATATATATATATATATATATATATATATATATATATATATATATATATATATATAAATCCACCCTTTACTTCATAAGTAACAGCATGCAAGCGTAAATTTATATGAAAGTGATAGATAAACTTACTGTGAATGAGGTGGTAATGACATGACATACTCATGTACATAGGTATTATACAATTATTTTTACGTTTACTGTATAAACCCTCCCTGCATTGTTAAAAAACCACCCTTTACTTTATAAATAACAGCATGCAACGTAAATTTATATGTATGTGATAGGTAAACTTACCATGAATGAGGTGGTAATGAGTTTGTAGACGCCAGAGGAAATTATTCCGCAGTCAATAACAGCTTTACTTCTGTTATTCATTGAGGCAAAAATAGCGGCTGACATCCGTAAACCTTTTTCCTTCTTTCAACATATCTAAGAGTATCACCTTATCTGTTATGGTTAACATCTTCCTTTGCCACTTAGGCTCACTACCAGAAGCCTTAGAAGATAAAGGATGCTTGGGAGGCATTGCAAAGGTTAAAATACGCGAGTAAAAAAATCACAAGCAAAACGTATTAATAAGCACAACGTGAACGGCACACAAGTGAGTTAGACTGAACGAAAGAGGCGAGACAATGGAAGATGGTGGAGGAACCAAACTTCAATGAAAAAGCAAATCAGACCCCATGATACAGATCTCTCACTCTTTCAGCCAATAGCATTCCATGAACTATCTCAAGTAGGTGCGAGCCTTTGTACGAAACGCTGATACTGGTATCGTATTTTACATGGTACAATACTGTTAGTATTTATGTTTTTTACTATTTTTTACTGTTTTATTATTCTTAGGCTAAGAAATACGTTTTTTTTATCAATAAAATCATGAAACTATTGGAAATTTTAATATATATGCTAGCTCACGTAGGTGCGACCCCAATACATTGAAGCTATCGGACAATATTTCACATGATGCAATACTGTGAGTTATATATCTAAATTTATGTTTTTTACTATTTTTTACTGTTTTATTACTTTTAGGCTAGGAAATACTTGTTTTATCAATAAAATAATGAAAGTTTCAATATGTACTAGCTAACGTAGGTGCGACCCTATTCGTTTTCCGAAACGCTGATACCGGTATCGTATTTTACATGGTGCAATACTGTTAGTATGTATGTTTTTTACTATTTTTTACTGTTTTATTATTCTTAGGCTAAGAAATACGTTTTTTTATCAGTAAAATCATGAAACTACTGGAAATTTTAATATATGCTAGCTCACGTAGGTGCGACCCTTTGCGTTTTCCGAAACGCTGATACCGGTACCGTACTTTCTATGGTGCAGAGTTACATGTTCAAATTTATGTTTTTTTTTACTATTTCTTACTGTTTTATTATTCGTAGGCTGGGAAATAAATTTTTTTGATCAATTAAATAATGAATTAAAAAAAAAAATTTAAATACTGAAATTTTTTTTTTTAATGTTTTAATATTTTTGCATATACTACCCCCCCAAAAAAATTGCAAAAAATATCGCAATACAGTGAATTCGCGAGAGAATAAAAGCGATAGAGCGAAGGACCACTGTGTATATATATATATATATATATATATATATATATATATATATATATATATATATATATATATATATATATATATATATATATATATATACAGTGATCCTTCGCTGGATAGCGTTTCTTGGCTCGCGTTTTCACTGCACCATGGTTTTTTTTGGCAAATTATTATTTTTTTGGGGGGTATATGCAAAAATATTAAAATATTAAAAAAATAAAAATTCTCAGTATTTTCATTTTTTTTATTGAAAAAAACATATTTCATTATCTAATTGATAAAAAAAATTTATTTCCCAGCCTACGAATAATAAAACAGTAAAAAATAGTAAAAACCATAAATTTAGATATACGTACGTATAGTATAACTCACAGTGGTGAGGACTCATTCGGGGCAAGATTCCTAGATTGCGTACAAGGGAATTTCCTACACCAACATGTAATGGAACCAACAAGGGCCAGGGGTGGGGATGAGCCATCACTACTTGATCTAGTGTTCACAGATAATGTGTTGGATATTGAAAAAATTTAGTATGAACCACCAATTGGAAAGAGTGACCACTGTGTGTTGTTGATGGAGTATATCATTGAAGATATTCTTCCTGAGAGTAGAGGCACTGAGGACATGAGGAGGAACTATCGGAAAGGAGATTACATCAAAATGAATGAGCTTTTTGCAGTTATTGACTGGAGAACCTTATTTTACAACAAATCTGTACAAGAAATGTATGACATCTTTTGTGAGAAATATGGGAAGATAGTAGATTGCTGCATACCTGTCACCAAAGTAGGTGTAATTCATGCCAGAGAGAAATGGTTCGATAATGGGTGTAAAAGAGCTAAGGAGTGGAGAGACAAATGCTGGAAAAGGTATAGGAGGAGAAAAAACATAAATGCCTGGCAAACCTACAAAAGAGCAAGAAATGACTACCTAAGTAAAAGGAGAGAGGCAGAGAGAGACTATGAGAGGGACATCACCAGGAAGGCTAAAGAAAATCCCAAGCTTTTCCACAGCTTTATCAGAGGAAAACTGAAGGTAAAAGAACAGGTTTTAAGGCTAAAGAGAGCGGATGGAAGCATCACTGAGACGGATGAAGAGATCTGCAAAGAATTGAACAAGGAGTTTCAGTCAGTATTTACAGTAGAAAATACCCCACCCCCTCAGATTGCAGTGATAGAAGCTCAAGGGCCGGTATTAGAGAACATCAACCTTACAGCCACAGAGGTATGCAAAGCGCTGATGGATTTAGATGTTCATAAAGCTACAGGTCCTGATGACATATACCCTCATGTGCTTAAAAAATGCACAAACACAATATCAGTGGCACTAAGTATCATATTTAAGGAGTCACTGGAGTCGGGGGAGATTCCAAGATGCTGGAAACAAGCAAATGTGATACCTATCTTCAAAAAGGGAAGGAGGGATACGGCTCTGAACTATAGACCAGTTTCCTTGACCAGCATAGTTTGCAAAGTTATGGAGAAACTACTAAGGAAACATATCTCTCTTCACTTGGAATCCTTCAACTTTTTGTCAGTGAGGCAACGGCTTCAGAGAAGGTAGATCAACAGTAACAAACTTATTAGAATTTTATGATGAGGTAAGCCAAATCTTACAGGAAAGAGAGGGCTGGGCAGATTGCATATTCCTAGACTTCCAGAAAGCGTTTGACACTGTTCCACATGGGAGACTTATTAGGAAGCTGCAATCAATGGCTAGAATAGGTGGAAATGTTTTGGAATGGATAAAAACTTACTTAGAAGGAAGGGAACAGAGGGTTAGAGTAAGACATTCAGTGTCTGAATGGAGAAGAGTTAGTAGTGGAGTTCCACAGGGTTCAGTTTTAGGGCCACTTTTGTTCCTTGTATATGTAAATGACCTACCAGAGTCTGTAAATTCATTCATGAATATGTTTGCAGATGATGCAAAGATTGTGAAGAAAGTAAAAACGAGAACAATGGTAGAGAACTTCAGGAGGATCTAAATAATCTGCATGAGTGGTCAGAAAAGTGGCTAATGAAATTCAATACTTCAAAATGTAAGGTAATGAGAATGGGTACAAGTGCAAGAAGGCCCAAGCCTTGACTACTCGGTGGCTGGAGTACAACTTCAAGAGACAGAAAATGAGAGAGATCTAGGAGTAAACATACTGGCAGATTTGTCTCCAGAAATACATATAAATGGCATAGTAAGGGCAGCATATGCATTCTTATCAAATGTAAGGGTAGCCTTCAGGCACATGGACAAGGAAATGTTCAGAAATATTTATGTAACCTATGTGAGGCCAAAACTCGAATATGCAGCCCCCTTTTGGAATCCGCACTTGAAAAAGCACATAGCTAAGCTTGAAAAAGTTCAAAGACATGCCACGAAACTGGTGCCAGAAATACGCAATCTCAGTTATGATGAGAGGCTGAGGGAATTAGACTTACCATCACTGGAAGCTAGAAGAGTGAGGGGGGATATGGTGACAGTCTTTAAATTCCTTCATGGTTATGATAGAGTGGATAGGGATCGATATTTTGATATGGCTGGCTCTAGAACTAGAGGTCATAGTTTGAAGCTTCGTAAGAAAACTTCTTTGCAGGATGTAAGGAAATACTTTTTCAGTGTAAGAGTAGTTGATAATTGGAGTTCGCTAAGCGAGGAGGTAGTTAATGCTATCTCAATCCATAGTTTTTAGGACAGGTATGATAAGTATCACTAAGTACAAAATGGAAGCGATCAGGAGACGGGAAGATACGAGCTTTGGGCTCTTTCCCGTAAACACAATCAGGTAATCACAGTATTGCATCATGCGAAATAGTGTCCGATAGCGTACAATGTATTGGGGTCCCAGCTACGTGAGCTAGCATATATATTTATATTTCCAGTAGTTTCATGATTTTATTGATAAAAAAAAAAGTATTTCTTAGCCTAAGAATAATAAAACAGTAAAAAACAGTAAACTACTAACAGTATTGCAACATGTAAAATACGATACCGCTATCAGCGTTTCGGGCAAAGGCTCGTTCTGTCTAACTCACGTGTGCGCTGTTCATGTTGTGCTTATTAATAAGTTTTGCTTGTGATTTTTTTACTCGCATATTTTAACCTTTGCAATGCCTCCCAAGCATCCTTCATCTTCTAAGGCTTCTTGTAGCGAGCCAAAGCGGCAAAGGAAAATGTTAACCATAACAGATAAGGTAATTTTACCTATCACATACATATAAATTTACGTTGCATGATGTTATTTATAATGTAAAGGGTGGTTTTTTAACAGTGCAGGGAGGGATTATACAGTAAACGTAAAAATAATTGTAAAATACCTATGTACATGAGTATGTCATATAAATTTATGCTTGCATGCTGTTATTTATGAAGTAAAGGGTGGTTTCTTAACAGTACAGGGAGGGTTTATACAGTTTATACGGTGTAAACTTAAAAATAAATTAAAATATCTAAGTATATATAGGCTGATCCTACTCCGCGATTTTCATGTCTCGCGCCGGGTCCCGGAACCGAACCCTTGCGATAATGGAAGGAACACTGTATATATATATATATATATATATATATATATATATATATATATATATATATATATATATATATATATATATATATATATATATATATATATATATATATATATATATATATATATATAATATACATATATATATATATATATATATATATATATATATATATATATATATATATATATATATATATATATATATATATATATATATATATATATATGTGTGTGTCTGTGTGATTACAATTAGGTAATCACACAGACACCCACATATATATATATATATATATATATATATATATATATATATATATATATATATATATATATATATATATATATATATATATATATATATATATATATATATATATATATATATATATATATATATATATATATATATATATATATATATATAGTGTTCCCCCCCTTATCGCGGTAGTTCGGTTCCGGAACCCGACGCGAACCAGGAAATCCGCAGAGTAGAATCAGCCTATATGTACATGATATTTTAATTTATTTTTACGTTTATACTGTATAAACCCTCCCTCTACCATTAACAAACCACTCTTTACTTCATAAATAACAGCATGCAAGGTAAATTTATATGAAAGTGATAGATAAAATTACGGTGAATGAAGTGGTAATTACATGACATACTCACTAACAATTATTTTTAAGTTTACATACTGTATAAACCCTCCCTGCACTGTTAAAAAAACATGAACTATCTAACGTAGGTGAGAGATACTGGAAATATAAATATATATGCTAGCTCACGTAGCTATCGGACACTACATATCGCATGATGCAATACTGTAAGTTATACTGTACGTACGTACAGTATATCTAAACTTATGTTTTTTACTATTTTTTACTGTTTTATTATTCTTAGGCTAGAAAATAATTGTTTTATCAATAAAATAATGAAAATTTTAATATTCACTAGGTCATGTAGGTGAGAGCCTTTGCGTTTTCCGAAACACTGATACCGGTATCGTATTTTACGTGGTGCAATACTGTTTACTATTTTTTACTGTTTTATTATTCTTAGGCTAAGAAATACGTTTTTTTATCAATAAAATCATGAAACTACTGGAAATATAGATATATATGCTAGCTCACGTAGCTATCGGACACTATTTCGCAGGATGCAATACTGTGAGTTATACTGTACGTACGTACGTATATCTAAATTTATGTATATGCTAGCTCACGTAGCTATCGGACACATATTTCGCATGACGCAATACTGTGATTACCTAATTGTGTTTACGGGAAAGAGCCCAAAGCTCGTATCTTCCCGTCTCCTGATCGGTTCCATTTTATACTTAGTGATACTTATCATACCTGTCCTTAAAACTATGGATTGAGATAGCATTAACTACCTCCTCGCTTAGCGAATTCCAATTATCAACTACTCTTACACTGAAAAAGTATTTTCTTACATCCTGCAAACAAGTTTTCTTACGAAGCTTCAAACTATGACCTCTAGTTCTAGAGCCAGCCATATCAAAATATCGATCCCTATCCACTCTATCATAACCATGAAGGAATTTAAAGACTGTCACCATATCCCCCCCTCACTCTTCTAGCTTCGAGTGATGGTAAGTCTAATTCCCTCAGCCTCTCATCATAACTGAGATTGCGTATTTCTGGCACCAGTTTCGTGGCATGTCTTTGAACTTTTTCAAGCTTAGCTATGTGCTTTTTCAAGTGCGGATTCCAAAAGGGGGCTGCATATTCGAGTTTTGGCCTCACATAGGTTACATAAATATTTCTGAACATTTCCTTGTCCATGTGCCTGAAGGCTACCCTTACATTTGATAAGAATGCATATGCTGCCCTTACTATGCCATTTATATGTATTTCTGGAGAAAAATCTGCCAGTATGTTTACTCCTAGATCTCTCTCATTTTCTGTCTCTTGAAGTTGTACTCCAGCCACCGAGTACGTATATCTAAATTTATGTTTTTTACTATTTTTTGCTGTTATATTATTATTAGGCTAGGAAATACTTGTTTTATCAATAAAATAGTGAAAATTTTAATATTCACTAGGTCACGTAGGTGAGAGCCTTTGCGTTTTCCGAAACACTGATACCGGTATCGTATTTTACGTGGTGCAATACTGTTTACTATTTTTTACTGTTTTATTATTCTTAGGCTAAGAAATCACGTTTTTTTTATCAATAAAATCATGAAACTACTGGAAATATAAATATATATGCTAGCTCACGTAGCTGCGACCCCAATACATTGTACGCTATCGAACACTATTTCGCATGATGCAATACTGTGAGTCATACTGTACGTACGCATATCATTCAGTTATTAGTACAACGTATATTAATTTAAAATTCATTTACTTATTTGATGATTGTACAAAATCTATTGTATTTATTCATTGCAATTTGGACCAAATATTCCTTTTGTAAAGATTATACATTTAAAAGAGGTAGTCAATAAATGTATCTATCTATCTAAATTTATGTTTTTTACTATTTTTTACTGTTTTATTATTCGTAGGCTGGGAAATAAATTGTTTTTATCAGTTAGATAATGACATATGTTTTTTTCAATAAAGAAATGAAAATACTGAATTTTTTTTTTTTTTTAATATTTTTGCATATACCCATAAAATAAAATAATAATTTATAAAAAAAAACTCGCAATACAGTGAGAGCGCGAACCAAGAAATTCGAATAACCGGGGGAACACTGTATATATATATATATATATATATATATATATATATATATATATATATATATATATATATATATATATATATATATATATATATATATATATACAGTGTTGCCTCACTTATCGCGGTAGTTCGGTTCCGGGACCCGGAGCGAACCAGGAAATCCGTGGTGTAGAGATCAGCCTATATGTACATAGATATTTTAATGTATTTTTACATTTACACTGTATAAACCCTCCCTGTACTGTTAAAAAAACACCCTTTACATTATAAATAACAGCAAGCAATGTAATTTTTTTATGAAAGTGATAGGAAATCTTACCATGAATGAGGTGATGATGACTTGACATTAATAGGTTCCATATTTTACTATAATTTTTACGTTTACGTAAAATAGCGGCCCAAACTTTTTTCCTTCTTTCAACATATCTAAGAGTTTCACTTTATCTACAATGGTTAACATTTTCCTTTGCCGCTTGGGCTCACTACAAGAAGCCTTAGAAGATGAAGGATGCTTGGGAGGCATTGCAAAGGTTAAAATATGCGAGTAAAAAAATCACAAGCAAAACATATTAATAATAATAAGCACAACATGAATGGCGCACACGAGTGAGGCGAGACAATGGAAGATGGTGGAAGCCTCTGTCCGAAACGCTGATAGCGGTATCGTATTTTACATGTTGCAATACTGTTAGTATTTATGTTTTTTACTATTTTTTACTGTTATATTATTCTTAGGCTAAGAAATAAGTTTTTTTTATCAATAAAATCAAGAAACGACTGGAAATATAAATATATATGCTAGCTCACGTAGCTTCGACCCCAATACATTGTACGCTATCGAACACAAGCAAAACGTGAGTTAGACTGAACGAGTCTTTGTCCAAAACGCTGATAGCGGTATCGTATTTTACATGTTGCAATACTGTTAGTATTTATGTTTTTTACTATTTTTTACTGGTTTATTATTCTTAGGCTAATAAATACGTTTTTTTTATCAATAAAATCATGAAACTACTGGAAATATAAATATATATGCTAGCTCACGTAGCTGCGACCCCAATACATTGTACGCTATCGAACACTATTTCGTATGATGCAATACTGTGAGTTATACTGTACGTACGTATATCATTCAGTTATTAGTACAATGTATATTAATTTAAAATTCATCTACTTATTTGATGATTGTACAAAATCTATTGTATTTATTCACTGTAATTTGGACCAAATATTCCTTTTGTAAAGATTATACTGTACTTTTCAAAAGAGGTGGTCAGTAAACGTATCTATCTATCTATCTATCTATCTACATTTATGTTTTTTACTATTTTTTACTGTTTTATTATTCGTAGGCTGGGAAATAATTTTTTTTATCAATTAGATAATGAAATATGTTTTTTTCAATTAAAAAAAAAATGAAAATACTGAGAATTTTTTTTTTAATATTTTAATATTTTTGCATATACCCATGAAATAAAATAATAATTTATCCAAAAAAAAACCGCGATAGAGTGAGAAAGCGAACCAGGAAGCGCGAATAAGTGGGGTAACACTGTATATATATATATATATATATATATATATATATATATATATATATATATATATATATATATATATATATATATATATATATATATATATATATATATATATATATATATATATACAGTGTTCCCCCCTTTATTGCGGTAGTTCGGTTCCGGGACCCGGAGCGAACCAGGAAATCCACGGAGTAGGATCAGCCTATATGTACATAGATATTGTAATTTATTTTTACGTTTACACTGTATAAACCCTCCCTGTACTGTTAAAAAAAACACCCTTTACATTATAAATAACAGCAAGCAACGTAATTTTTTATGAAAGTGATAGGAAACTTACCGTGAATAAGGTGATGATGACGTGACATATATAGGTACAGTATTTTACAATAATTTTTACGCTTACGTAAAATAGCGGCCGACATCCACAAACTTTTTTCCTTCTTTCAACATATCTAAGAGTTTCACTTTATCTACAATGGTTAACATTTTCCTTTGCCACTTAGGCTCACTACAAGAAGCCTTAGAAGATGAAGGATGCTTGGGAGGCATTGCAAAGGTTAAAATATGCGAGTAAAAAAATCACAAGCAAAACATATTAATAATAATAAGCACAATGTGAACGGCGCACACGAGTGAGGCGAGACAATGGAAGATGGTGGAAGCCTTTGTCCGAAACGCTGATAGCGGTATCGTATTTTACATGTTGCAATACTGTTAGTATTTATGTTTTTTACTATTTTTTACTGTTTTATTATTCTTAGGCTAAGAAATACGTTTTTTTTATCAATAAAATAATGAAATTACTGGAAATATATATATATATATACATATATATGCTAGCTCACGCAGCTACAACCCCAATACATTGTACGCTATCGAACACAAGCAAAACGTTTAATAAGCACAACGTGAACGGCGCACACGTGAGTTACACTGAACGAGTCTTTGTCCGAAACACTGATAGCGGTATCGTATTTTACATGTTGCAATACTGTTAGTATTTATGTTTTTTACTATTTTTTACCGTTTAATTATTCTTAGGCTAATAAATACGTTTTTTATCAATAAAATCATGAAACTACTGGAAATATAAATACATATGCTAGCTCACGTAGCTGCGATCCCAATTCATTGTACGCTATCGAACACTATTTCGCATGATGCAATACTGTGAGTTATACTGTACGTACGTATATCATTCAGTTATTAATACAATGTATATTAATTTAAAATTCATCTACTTATTTGATGATTGTACAAAATATATTGTATTTATTCATTGTAATTTGGGCCAAATATTCCTTTTGTAAAGATTATACTGTACTTTTCAAAAGAGGTGGTCAATAAACGTATCTATTTTTCTATCTATCTAAATTTATGTTTTTTACTATTTTTTACTGTTTTATTATTCATAGGCTGGGAAATAATTTTTTTTTATCAATTAGATAATGAAATATATTTTTTCAATAAAAAAAAAATTCAAATACTGAGAATTTTTTTTTTATATTTTAATATTTTTGTATATAACCCATAAAATAAAATAATAAAAAAAAAAAATGCGATACAGTGAGAACGCGAACCAAGAAAAGCGAATAACCGGGGGAACACTGTATATATATATATATATATATATATATATATATATATATATATATATATATATATATATATATATATATATATATATATATATATACAGTGTTACCTCAGTTATTCGCGCTTCCTGGTTCGCTTTCTCACTCTATCGCGGTTTTTTTTTTATAAATTATTATTTTATTTCATGGGTATATGCAAAAATATTAAAATATTATAAAAAAAAATTCTCAGTATTTTCATTTTTTTTTTATTGAAAAAACATTTCATTATCTAATTGATAAAAAAAAATTATTAATAAAATAGTAAAAAACATAAATGTAGATAGATAGATAGATAGATAGATACGTTTATTGACCACCTCGTTTGAAAAGTACAGCATAATCTTTACAAAAGGAATATTTGGTCCAAATTACAGTGAATAATACAATAGATTTTGTACAATCATCAAATAAGTATATGAATTTTAAATTAATATACATTGTACTAATAACTGAATGATATACGTACGTACAGTATAACTCACAGTATTGCATCATACGAAATAGTGTTCGATAGCGTATAATGTATTGGGGTTGCAGCTACATGAGCTAGCATATATATTTATATTTCCAGTAGTTTCATGATTTTATTGATAAAAAAAACGTATTTATTAGCCTAAGAATAATAAAACAGTAAAAAATAGCAAAAAACATAAATACTAACAGTATTGCAACATGTAAAATACAATACCGCTATCAGCGTTTTGGACAAAGACTCGTTCAGTCTAATTCACGCTTTGCTTGTGTTCGATAGCGTACAATGTATTGGGGTCGAAGCTACGTGAGCTAGCATATATATTTATATTTCCAGTAGTTTCATGATTTTATTGATTAAAAAAAAACGTATTTCCTAGCCTAAGAATAATATAACAGTAAAAGATAGTAAAAAACATAAATACTGACAGTATTGCAACATGTAAAATACGATACCGCTATCAGCGTTTCGGACAAAGGCTTCCACCATCTTCCATTGTCTCGCCTCACTCGTGTGCGCCATTCATGTTGTGCTTATTAGTATTAATATGTTTTGCTTGTGATTTTTTTACTCGCATATTTTAACCTTTGCAATGCCTCCCAAGCATCCTTCATCTTCTAAGGCTTCTTGTAGTGAGCCTAAGTGGCAAAGGAAAATGTTAACCAATGTAGATAAAGTGAAACTCTTAGATATGTTAAAAGAAGGAAAAAAGTTTGTGGATGTCGGCCGCTATTTTACGTAAACGTAAAAATTATTGTAAAATATGGAACCTATTAATGTCAAGTCATCATCACCTCATTCATGGTAAGTTTTCCTATCACTTTCATAAAAAAATTACGTTGCTTGCTGTTATTTATAATGTAAAGGGTATTTTTCTAACAGTACAGGGAGGGTTTATACAGTGTAAATGTAAAAATACATTAAAATATCTATGTACATATAGGCTGATCTCTACACCACGGATTCCCGGGTTCGCGCCGGGTCCCAGAACCGAACTACCGCGATAAGTGAGGCAACACTGTATATATATATATATATATATATATATATATATATATATATATATATATATATATATATATATATATATATATATATATATATATATATATATATATATATATATATATATATATATATATATATATATATATACAGTGTTCCCCCGGTTATTCGCGTGTCTTGGTTCGCGTTCTTACTGTATTGCTTTTTTTTTTTTTTATAAATTATTATTTTATTTTATGGGTATATGCAAAAATATTAAAATATTAAAAAAAAAAATTCTCAGTATTTAAATTTTTATTGAAAAAAAAAACATATTTCATTATCTAATTGATAAAAATAATTTATTTCCCAGCCTACGAATAGTAAAACAGTAAAAAATAGTATAAAACATAAATTTAGATATATAGATGGATAGATAGATACGTTTATTGACCACCTCTTTTGAAAAGTAGAGTATAATCTTTACAAAAGGAATATTTGGTCCAAATTACAATGAATAAATACAATAGATTTTGTACAATCAACAAATAAGTAAATGAATTTTAAATTAATATACATTGTACTAATAACTGAATGATATACATACGTACAGTATAACTCACATTATTGCATCATGCGAAATAGTGTTCGATAGCGTACAATGTATTGGGGTCGCAGCTACGTGAGCTAGCATATATATTTATATTTCCAGTAGTTTCATGATTATATTGATTAAAAAAAAACGAATTTATTAGCCTAAGAATAATAAAACAGTAAAAAATAGTAAAAAACATAAATACTAACAGTATTGCAACATGTAAAATACGATACCGCTATCAGCGTTTCAGACAAAGACTCGTTCAGTCTAACTCACGTGTGCACCGTTCACGTTGTGCTTATTAAACGTTTTGCTTGTGTTCGATAGCGTACAATATATTGGGGTTGCAGCTACGTGAGCTAGCATATATATTTATATTTCCAGTATTTTCATGATTTTATTGATAAAAAAACGTATTTCTTAGCCTAAGAATAATAAAAGAGTAAAAAATAAGTAAAAAACATAAATACTAACAGTACTGCAACATGTAAAATACGATATCGCTATCAGTGTTTCAGACAGAGACTTCCACCATCTTCCATTGTCTCGCCTCACTCGTGTGCGCCGTTCACGTTGTGCTTATTATTATTAATATGTTTTGCTTGTGATTTTTTTACTCGCATATTTTAACCTTTGCAATGCCTCCCAAGCATCCTTCATCTTCTAAGGCTTCTTGTAGTGAGCCTAAGCGGCAAATGAAAATGTTAACCATTGTAGATAAAGTGAAACTCTTAGATATGTTGAAAGAAGGAAAAAAGTTTGTGGATGTTGGCCGCTATTTTAAGTAAACGTAAAAATTATTGTAAAATACTGTACATATGTATGTCAAGTCATCATCACCTCATTCACGGTAAATTTTCCTATCACTTTCATAAAAAATTACGTTGCTTGCTGTTATTTATAATGTAAAGGGTGTTTTTTTAACAGTACAGTTTTGTTTATACAGTGTAAGCGTAAAAATATATTAAAATATCTACGTACATATAGGCTGATCCTACTCCGCGGATTTCCTGGCTCGCGCCGGGTCCCGGAACCGAACTACCGCGGTATGGGGGGGAACACTGTAAATATATATATATATATATATATATATATATATATATATATATATATATATATATATATATATATATATATATATATATATATATATATATATATATATATATATATATACTGTACTGGAAATTTTAATGTGCTAGCTCACGTAGGTGCAACCCTTTGCATTTTCCGAAACGCCCATACCAGTATCGCACTTTCTATGGTGCAGAGTTACATGATTAAATTTATATATTTTTTTTTACTATTTCTTAATGTTTTATTATTCTTGGGCTGGGAAATACATTTTTTTATCAATAAAATAATGAAAAAAAAAATTATTTTTTTAATATTTTAATATTCTCGCATATACCTAGAAAAAAAAAAGCTCACCCAAAAAAAACGCGATGCACTGAATTCGCGATAGGTGAACCGCGATATAGCGAAGGATTACTGTTTGTGTGTATATATATATATATATATATATATATATATATATATATATATATATATATATATATATATATATATATATATATATATATATATATATATATATATATATATATATATATATATATTTCACACATCTGGCAAACCCACTTTTGGCCTCTCAGCCATTCCAAAATCACGTGAGATACATCATATATGACTTCTCTCGCTTCATTCTTTCTTATATCGTCTGCAATTGTGAAGTCACTTGCCAAACATTTGCTGACAAAGGGAATGCAATAAATAACCAGATAATTCTGTACAATGAACATCCATTATTAATACATAATTGTACGCACACTTCCATGACAAACATAAATATCAACAAATGCTGAATATATGTATACTGTCTTCTTTTTCATCAAACGCTGAACGTTCTAAATCATTACTAATACTTATAGAAAGAGAAAGGGGGGACCAGGATAGCCAAGCGGTTAGGACTCTCAACTTAAGAGTTGGTAGACCCTGAAGCAAGCTCACCATGGGGCACAGGACGAGGACTTATCCTTAATTTTCCAGCCACAATCTGTTTGCGTCCACCCCCTCAATGGGAATAAATAAAAACACGTAAATGTAAAACAAACTAATAGAGAAAGAAAGAAAAAACAAAGAAATAAAAATGAAGTCAAAATACAAATTCAAATAATTGAAAATATTGTAAAACTACAAAACCAAATAGTTGAAACTAAAAGCATTTCATAAACTTTTAAGTAAATTTTTTGTGAGCAATTCTGCAAAACAGTGTTAATTAAAGATTAAAAACTAAGTTTACGACAATGTTTCCTTAAAATAAAAGTATAATACTTTACTTTAAACAAGTTCAAATATTTAACTGTCTTTTGGCATATTAAGTTTAACATTGATAGTTCATTTTTTATTTAAGTATAGTAACTTTTACCAAAAGAATTTTTTTTTTTTAAATTAGGCCATTACTACAACAACTCGATTTCAGTTTTTTCCATTAGTTCAGTTCTAACTTCAATTTGTTTTCAGGATTTCAGGTTTTACCACAACATATAATGTTTGTTTGTTTTTTCAGTATTATCAGGTTTTACTGTAAATGATAAATATTGCATTTCTGGTTATTTTTTATTACAACACCAGTTTAGTTTTGCTTTTTATCCAAAAATGCTGCAATACTCACACAATTTACATTTGTATATATCGAGCATTTTATTAATTACAGCTGGTATATTTTACATTTAGCACACTTGCATCTATAAGAAGACATTAAGCAAGTTCCACATCTAACCAAATAACAAGAATAAAAAAACGTTTGTTATAACATGCTAGGTGCTTTAAGAAGATAAGCATCTCCTTAATAACAATAATAGTTTTTATTGAACATAAAAAAAACTATTGGCTACTCAACATTCACAATTACAACATTACATCAAAAAATGGTAAAAACAAGATATCCCGATATAGAAAAAAATATATATTTATTTCCTTCCCTAAGTACTGTACTTTTCTAAACACCTTTCCTAAGAATAAAACGAAGGAGGAGAAAGAGGGAGGAGGAGGAGCAAGAAGAAGAAGAAGTAGGAGGAGGAGGAAGAAGAAGAAGGCTGTTCCTCTTCACCAGAAATATAACGTCAAGATTCTATGATTATAAGAATAAAAAATAAGACAATATTTAAGTGGGGCTTTCAGATAGGTATTATATGTTTTATATTGAAGAAACTGTTCCTTTTTATCAGAAATATAAACCCAAAACTCTTATGATTATAAGTATAACAAGTATTACATACCATCCTGACGACGTTTTTGTAGTATGTGCAAGTATAGCTACCACAAACTAAACATTTTGTAAGAAAGAATGAATGGAGAATCTACTCAGTCATACATACCCTGCATGGAGGATTTTACCCCAAGCTGCAATGAAAAAATACAGATTATTAACATACTTTTTGAACAAAACTATTGTCCCTCAAATGTGAAATAATTATGCAAGATATTGTATATGTTACATAAAATATATGGCTCAAGCTACGTTGGGAGCAAACCACCTGCGGCTGTCGCGCCTCACAGCAGAACCTTGCCCACCTACCCTGAGGATGAGTCAGGCAGGATGGTGGGAGAGGAGTTGTGGTGACCCTTTATCACCAAGGAGCTAAGAGGAGTGATTGAGCTTCATCTTAGTTCTGGTGAATGTGAGCTCTTTGGCTCGGCCACCCCCCTTACAAGGGGCAGTGGGGCCATTTTATATATAAATGGTATTGTAGCTACATCAATTGGTAGAAAGGGAGTCTTCTTCCCTAAGGTGCTAAGAAGTGAGGAATCAGGTGAGTATTCTGTTGGGTATGTGCTTTGACTTGGCCATATCCCTTACTAAGGTGATTTTGGTCTTAACATGGGTATGTACACATGAAAAGACTGTCAATGGATATATGAGCACTCTAATATCATTTGGCATTTATGTGTCACTAAGTAAGGATAGAGCTGGGGAATAATGGCTGGATACCTTTCCTACTGCCCCACAGTGGGTTCGATCATGGCTCTGTCACTTCCTGAGTTGAGTGTTCTAACTACCATGTTATTGCTGTTCCCAGTGTGAATAATCTAGATAATATTACAAATTATCATCAGCATTACTTAAAATCACAGGACACACCAATCAATCATGAGACCTACCAGTCATTGAGAACATTCCTCATTATAGTGGATATGGTAGACTGCAGCCTGTCTGTGATTTTGAATATAATCTCGATGACATTGCGTTCCGTAGCTGTGGCTCCACGCCTCAAAATGCAGCCTAGTCGTTTACCACTAGCCCGGCGGCTTGGCCGTTAGACCCTGCAGTCACCGTTCTAGCTTGCTAAGGTTGTTATGTGCAAATTAATTAATCTGCTTTTCAAGTTTCAAGAAAAGGGTTATGAAAGTGCATCCAGCCCTAAATTTACAGTTATAAAACAAGTTTAAAAATAATGATGCAATCGAGCCCCTCATTTAAGAGCCTGCAGATATTGGAAGTGACTCACTTAACTTGATTTTGTATATTCAAAAACATTATCACAATTACCAAGTCATATTCAGATTTCCCATGGCCCGCAGGAAACTTTTACAAGGAACTGTTGTGTTAACAGAGAATTATGTTTGGAGCTCCTGCATGGTACATCAAGGGCTTTCTATTCTGTGAACAAGTGTGACACAAGTTCACAATGTTGCATTATAATATGAAAGTATATCTCCAGCCTAAGACTGCAATAACGTATGGAAAAGTTATATACTGACAATCATTCTTACCATGAGTGGTACTTGTAACAGTATGGAGAGGTCATTTAATTCTTGCATGGATGTGTTGGGATGGCTTAAGCCACCCTGATTGGATATCACAGCGTAAGACACTACTAAGAATTTGTTGACTATTGTGTGCCGATATACTTGCTCCTATAAGACGTCGAGTATGTTTCTTCCGTTTCCTGCAACATGGCAAAACGACATAAGGTACTATTCTGGGTAAGTTACAAAGCTTACAAAACAAAATATTTTTTTAATAAACTCTGTCGAATTCACTAAGAAAATTAAAAAATAAAAAGGTAATGATGAAGATCATGCATTTTCCAAAGATTCACCTATTTTTGCATTTTTCCTCTTTATAAAATAGAAGTTGTAAAAGAGATGTTTTATTTTATTCCTTTTTTATAATAAAGCTGTAGGATGGCTATTTGTCCCTACTGAAGCTAGCTTCATGTGGATACTGTTCCAACCTTAGGACTAACACACCTGTTTATACAGGGTACTTGCTGAACCTAGGTTTTTGGCAGGGATACCACATGAGATACACCATTACCCTAACCTTCATGTTTCGTAAAGGTTTTATACAAGGCGCTCTTCGTGTTGACAGACAGTTAAAGCAGCTGGAAGCCTTGTTGCTTGCCTGGGCTAAAGATTCGGAAGTGCCTAGACCATTTTGCACCTTCCCACTCTCGACACTGGTGAACAGCTCCACATGGAAGACATATTCTGTATATTTGGAGTTTAAGAAGCTTTGCAGATGCCAGAGGATGGTTTGGAGCATTCCTCAGCATCAACTCCTTCAGGTCTCTCGCTCCGGATTTTTTCTCAGGGTTTACTCCCCTAAACTTTCACACTCCCGTGTGAGCAGGCAAGGAGGCAGAAACAGACACAAGTAGTGCCACCCACTATCAATGCAGTAGAAATGTGGCCTTCTAGGTGGGATTCTAGCACTATCTTCATCGGCACAACAGAGGTTGTTAAATTCTTAATATTGAATTTAATTACAAACGATAAAAAAAAAAACGAAGAATTAACAGCAAAATAATAAACCTTATTTTATCAATATCCGGATGAGCAAGCGCAATATAAACGTTGCGAGCGATGACGTTGCCAAGCACAGATAGGCGCTCCTCGATGAGCTGTATTTTCACCTTATTTGGTAAGTGATCTCGGAGGTGCTGAAGCTCCGTATATGTTGTTGTGTGTGGCACCAGGAGACCATTTCTATTTCCTTTAAAAAAAAATATATATATATATTATTGGATTTCTGAAGATAGATTTGTACTGCATAAGCAAAGATTAATCTCTCCTCAGACAGAATTTTTCCAATAGACTTTGCAGTTCCAGAAGAATGAAGCGAGAAAACTTACTCGTCTCACCCTTAGGAGGGCTTTTAGTGAGCCAGATTGGACGAGATTATTTATTATTACTGTAATTTTACACAGTAACTTTTTGATGAGTTATATTGTCCAAGCTGAGAAATGCCAGACAGACAAAAACAATATATTTTGTCGTTGGTGGGGAAAGGATTAATAAGCTGGTTATGTATGGTAATCTTTTTTGCATCCACCTAGCTAAAAATCATGCTATAATACATACAGTACATAATGATCTAAATTTTTTAATAAAGCATTATATGATAAGCTCTACAGGGCACATGAGGAGTAATAAATTAGCCCCAAGAAAGTCTAAAGCTATTCAATATTCAAAAAAGGTATTCAGCTAGCCATAATGAGGTCTATAAAAAAAACTGGATCATGTAAAGATGAGTAACCCTCAAGAACCACATAAGAGTTAAATAACCCAAGAAAACAAACTTGTAAAAAATAACCTCCAGAACTACCTTGTATAGATGGTAGGTTAGGTTGAAGAGTAACCACGGAATCACTCTACTTTAAAAGATCAGAAAAATTCATAAAAAGAGACTCACCTGACAACATAGATCCCACAATTCGACAACCGCCGATAGACGTGTGGATTACGGGAATTATTTTACTCAGCTGGTCTTTGTAGATGCTAAAAATAAATAAATGAAATCAAAATGTATATAAATAACAAAATAAACAATGCATAACAACCTAGACTCCAATACAGTCATGGACAAACAAAATATACTTGCTACCAATCAAGGTATGCCTTCCTTTGTGTAAAAAAAAAAAGCTATATATACTAAAAAATGTCAGTTTATTGATCTATATAATGAATAGTTTTCAACTTACGATTGTTTGAAGTTGTGACTGCAACCGTGATTTTTTTTTACGGGTCCATCGTGACTCGTTCCACTCCTTGGTGGAATATCTAAAACAACAACAATGCAATTACGTACATTATTTCTGACAATGACTGTGCTTCACTTGGCAGTGCAAGCATTATCCAGCTAGCCTTAAGACAATGTTCTGCATTTGTTTTTCATGAATACTTCGCCATTTATTAGTACTTCTTAAGCTTTGTCATATATTACTTTGAAGTACAAATGAAAATTAATATGATGAATCCATGTTTTGGCCAACAACATGTATTTAAGGTACATACACCCAGTTCTTGGAATAACGCGAAGATAGGTTCTCAGAAGTGATGTGTAATGTAAAAATCGCGTAATGTAACGAGTCATTTTCCATAAGAAAAAATTATAATTGGCATAAATACGTTTCACTTGAACGACTGAATCAGACGAACTCACCACAACACCTTGTACCCACTCTCCAACACTTGCCTCCATCCCTAGTGACGAAGTTATCATACAAACACACTAGTTATCTAAGTCAACTTGATGTAAAATGCAACACAACGAATATCAAAACGTCATTTATGACATTATTTTACCATGAATACTTACATAAAAGGGCAATTTTTTGCTGTTTATAGTTTAGATAGAGCCCTTTCTTTTACACCTGGCACCAACACTTGCTTTCATCCCTAATGACGAAGTTATAGTACAGAAACGCTGATTATCTAAGTCAAATTGATGTAAAATGCAACATATATATATATATATATATATATATATATATATATATATATATATATATATATATATATATATATATATATATATATATATATATATACAATAATAACTGTTGTATATAACCCACCATGGAACCAATATAGGCTAGAAGTTTATGAGGAAAGTCATATAAGTACTATTGAAGTCATAAACTCAGTTGTTAACATTGCATTGGAGAGATTTTAATTATGGGGGATTTTAATCATAAAGAGATAGATTGGATAAATCTTGACCCACACAGTGGTGAGGACTCGTTCGGGGCAAAATTTCTAGTTTTTTGTACTAGGGAATTTCCTACATCAACATGTACTGGTGACTTACATTCCACCTAATACCATTTCCCTGTTACAGCCAATGGATCAAGGAGCCATTCCTCTTTTAAATCCTACTACCTCCGAAGAACGATCGCTATGGCTCTCAGGGCAACTGAGAAGGACAAGAACCTGACTCTGAAGGACTTCTGGATGTTGTATAATATTCATGCTGTGAAGAATATTGATAATGCTTGGGAGGAAGTGCTGCAATCCAACTTGAATGGGGTATGGAAAGAAGCATGCACCTATTTTGTGAATGACTTTTAAGGTTTTGAGGAGACAGTTGAAGTTGTAACCAAGATAGTTGTTGGCATGATTAAGGAGCTCGAGGTGGAAGTAGAGGCTGATGATGTAAATGAGCTCCTGGAATCTCATGGTGAGAAGGTATCTACTGAGGACCTCATTCAACAGGAAAAGCAGCTGACTGAAGAGGAGGAAGAACTACCAAGCCCAGTCAAAGAGATTCACAACCAAGATATTGGAAGAATCGTTTGCCTTGGCCAAGGAATTGTTGGCAAAGCTTGAGGCTCAGGACCCAATTGTTGCCTAGTACAATAAGGTCGAGAGAGGGATCAATGATGCCCTGAGGAGTTACAAGGAAATATATGAGGAGAAAAAGAGGGCATCCTTCCAGACTCGCCTTGACCAATTCTTCGTAAAGATAAGAGCCCCCAGCAACAGATCCTGTACCCTCTACCTCAATATACTCACCTGCCCCAGTAACTCCATTATATTCTCTTGCCTCTCCAGACTCACCTGCCCCAGACTCCTCAGCACCTGCCTCTCCAGCTTCCACCTCCCAATAACCAGTCTCTTCCTCCCTTGCAATGCTCCTTCCAGTGTAAAGGTAAGCTATAATGCACTGTACTGTAGTGTAATTTTACTATAGATACATTTTAAAGGTAAGCAGTAATATTAAGTTTAGTTTTAGTATTTTTTTTTTTATCAAAGATTAAGAACACATTTTTTTTTCCAGTTTTAAATAATTTATTTTTAAAATAGGTTGGGGGACCTAGGTTCGAATTTAGGTGTGTTCCAACTTATGTTGAAATCCGACTCAAGTCAGCTGTCAGGAACGGAACCCTGACGTTAAATGAGGACCCCCTATATTACTGTACTGTACTGTATTATTATATTATTATTATCATTGTATTAAAATTCATTAGTGCTGTATACTTTTTATTTTATATAGTAGTTAAGTATCTTTAGCCCAAGTACTGTACAGTACTGCATAATCACGTACTGTACACCGCTTTCTACTTATGAACGGACTTAAGGAACCTAACTCATTCGCAAGTTGGGGAGTATCTGTATTATGAATATTTAGAAGCAGAAATCATTGGCAGTGGTACCACCTACCCCCGATGCATCCAAGTACAACTTGTACCCATGAAAGCATAAACTATCCCTCATAATTTATAAAATTTCATGCTATGACACCGTTAACCAAGACAGATTTAAAGAAGTGAAACATACACCTGAAAGGAAAATTACAAAGCAGCTCCCAAAATAGAAACACCAGCACTTTGAGAAGAAATTACATCATTCACAAGATGAAAAAGGTGCTGCAGAAGTTTGGGACAGCCATGATTGCTCAAGTTTATACAATTATTATTAAAGTGGAGAAAATTTTGCTGGCTTTTCAGTGCTTAATAAAACTTAAGTGTAATATTGCATCAAGAAATTTATCTAGCCTCCTCTTTTTCTATCCAAATGGAACCATAATCATGACTCTTTCACATAAAGCTCTCTCCAAATAATCTCCTGAATCCACTTTGAATAATTCCATCATCATTTTCTAAGTGTTGCTCCTTTATATCTCACCCTATGTTATCTACATTAAACGTTCTCAATGTACATTTAGTGTAGATCTTTCACTTACTTATATCTCACCCTATGTTATCCATATAAAACGTTCTCAATACACTTTTAGTTTGGATCGTTAATGCACTTCTAGTCTGGATTTTTCACTCCTTTATATCTTGCCCTTTATCTTCATAAAAATTTCTTAATGCACTTGTAGTCTGAATATCTACAAATGATATTAGAGTTGACAGCAATTGCTTCGCCTTTTAAGGAAGTGCAATGAGCATATTAAGTGCTATACAATCTAATTACTTTAGCTAGCATTCAAGATAGCATTTTTCCTTTGATTCTGGATAATGCATTAATGAAATATATCCAGCGATATAATGACAATATCTAAAAAATCCTCAGAGTTGCTTGTTTCAAAGTTGATAATATACTTTTGATCTGAGATATGGTATTGGTGCAGTGGTACTGTATGAAACTGACAATTTCTACATGAAATCCTTGAATTCACAAAGATACTATACTTACCTTTCTCAGAAGAATTTAACTTAAGCTAAACAAGGGGTCCCCTCTATACCAGAAAGAAGTCTCACAACTCGCGAGAACTTTCTCTTCAATGACGATACAAGACAGCGCTGATTCTTTAGCAAGTGTTTCTTACTAATTCACTCTCAGAAATACAATATCCTACAAATATTACTTTATAAGAACATACCTGGCTGCGTAGAGCACCACTGCCTAAGCTACTTCAGTATTTTTGTAGCATTCTACGCCCTCTACTACTAGAACTAATCCCAACACAGGATTTTCTATCTGAATTGACATCAGTTGCCCTGCATATGTCTGGCTTAAACCCCTTACAAGCTACATCTTTTCTCTAATCCCAAGGTATCTCAGTTCAATATACTGTATGCTTAAGGAACAATAAGAAAAACGAGATAAGAAAATCATTATACACTACTTACATATATAATGTATTTCTCGAAATCAAACACTACTTGTACATAATATATATAATTGATGATTCCCGATACATCTTGTGTTATTTTTCTACTACATACAGGTGCTCAAAGAAAATTATACATGGTGCAACAGGGAGAGATTTTTCATCCAACATACAGGGTGTGACTGCCCGTAGCTATGAGCATACCTGTATCTTTATTACTGATGTCTACTTTATAAAAAGCAAATTTCTTTCCCATCTTGAGGGTGTCGGCTTCAATAACAATGTGTGTGCCTACTTTTGCGGCATTCATAAATCTGAAATAAAAATGATCAAATATATGAATATTTCTCAAGCGATAACTTCAATTATTTTTGTCTTGGGGAAATGTATTAAACAGTTACCGGAAACATCAATATAGCAATAATTAGCAAATGCAGAAGTCAGGTGGTTAGAATACTATACTCAGGAGTTGAGGCCCTTTTGATTGAGCCCACCATGTTGTGCTAGGAAGGGTATCCAACCTTAATTCCCCAGCCACTGCTTGTCTGTGTCTACCCTCAAAATGGGGATTAACAGTGACACATAAAACATAAATAAATTGATGCGATCGGTCTTACATCACAACTCCCTTTTCTACTATGGGGTATGACAGAGCCTTCTTGCAACAAACTTTGGACTTGGCAAGTGTGATTGTAACCCTGAGTGATTGCCCTAACATCAGACAATGGCGGGCCGCAAAACCCTCAACATGATTAATCTCTGCTGAGCTATTTTACTTTATTCAGGAGTAAAGTTTAATTCTTTTACTGAATACTTCTCATATAAGGCATATAGCTACAAATTACAATACTGAAGTATGCTTTCCGTCATAACTAGATAATGTTTTCCATATAAGATAGAAAAAGGTACAAAGATCACTGCCCTCTTACCCTGTGGTTGGCCCAAGCTGGGAGGTGGGGGATCTGTGGCAAAGCTTTATTCTAAAGGAGCTGAGAAGGGTGTTCAAGGCATAAGAAGGTATCCAACCTGGATTCCCATAGCTTCAATCCATCTGTGTTCACCCCAAAATGGGGACGAAGAGCGACACATAAAACATAAAAAAATCATACTTTTTCCTAATACATACACTACATTAATATCCACAGATACGGGCATATGCACATCTTCTGGCTTCGTTGAAAAATAGGCATTTGCCGAAACGATGTCAACTAAAGTCGTAGTGAGACCAGCATGTAACGTACCCTGGCGGTTCTGATGTTCCTCGTCCACAGTCATCTCGGCAGTGCATTTACCATCTCCAGCAGACACAATTTGAAGCTTAAAAAAATTATACATTTTTGCTTAGATACAAATATTAATACTGAAACATAATGGCTTTATTCAACTAAATAGACAGATATTTCATTATGACCCTGCATTAGTAATAGAACAAGGAGAGACTATTGTAGTATACTGGTAGAATGCTTGACTCTGGGAGGTTACAAACCCACAGTCGAATTTACAGTGGGAGCATAATAACCAGGTAGACCTATAGGAAATCAACCTACTCCCCAATTAATTGCCCAATTCAATCAGTAATTTGGCTTGCTTTGTCAAAGAACTATATCGTCCCTCGTATACCAGTTGGGTACAATGCTACCCCTTGAAGAAGGGGGCAAGGAAACTTCTTCCGTGTTCCCCAGTGTTATAAAAGTCGACAAATTGAGGGGGGAAACCTTTACTCTGTATTTCTTCCCGCAAAGAGTCAAAGCATTTGGTTTGACTCAGCCATTCCCCTTATAAGGAAGAAAAAGGCTCTTGTATTTAGACAAAACTCCGTAGTTACAAATGGGTAGCACTCCAGTTTACAGATTCCCATATTGAATTTATTATTAGCATAGTACACAGAGGTGATTGCCGGGGCTGATTTGGGTCAGGTTAGGTTGGAAGGGTGAGTTTCACTGAACTGAATAAAAGTCGGCAAAACGGGAATCAACAAACTGGTACTAATTTCTCAGCCAACCCCTAATAAGGTGGAATAAGGCTCCTGTATATAGATGGACGGATAGATTGCAACTCCAGGACGGGCAAAAAAAAAAAAAAAAAAAAAAAAAACTCATCAGGCCTGGTCACGAAGAAAATAGACCAATACAATTAATAATGTCCTTACCTTTGATAAATTCTTATCGAATCCCCTTACAGAAGTCACTCTCTTCATTATCTGTTGAATTAATTTCGTTGCATTACGAGACGCCATATTTTCTTAGTGATATATTTATGTTACTTGAGGATGTGATAACTTTAACATGTGCTTTTTTTCCTTTTTGTTTTTATAAACACGATTGTTTCTTCTTATTATTATTGAATTCGTAAAGTAAGAAAGCTACGTGACGTGTTTTTTTTTCTTTTTTTTTTTATAAACGATACGATACGATACGATACGATAATAGGAGACGATAAGGAAGGGAGGGGGAGAAATATTGATAAACACGATGAGTTCTTCTTCTTGAAATCGAAGAGTATGAAAGTAATGTGGCTCGTGAGTTTTTTTAGCATGACTCTAGGACAGGCAAGAAAATTGCCATTATCGGGCCTGGATGCAAAAAAAAAAAAAAAAAAACACACACATTGAGAAGAAGAAAATGTAGAAGCTTAAGAACAAGGCAGATATAAGAGAATGATAAATAATAATAAAAGGACATGCTGAAAGACTTCTTTTTTTGTGTGGCGCAGGGAAAGGCAAGACAATTGCCCTCATTGGGCATAGGCATCAAGATATAAGTAGAAACTTAAGGACAAGACAGAAAGAAGAGAGTGATTAATCAATAGGAAAGACAGGCTGATAGAAGAGCCGAAGTACAAGTTTTGGCTTGAATAAATGAGCTAAATATGACTACATTATTTTGCAGTTGATATTTGACACGACAAAACTTAATACCTAAAAAAAAAAAAAAAAAAAAAAATATGAAAAAAAATTAAATAAAACCTTTACTAGTTTGTGTTATGAGAAAAGCATATACGAATAAGTAAAATACTAAAGCCTTCTGAAGAGAATATATATTTTATTTATACTACGCATGTACAGTACACGTTTTCTTTGGCTTAGTTATTTTGATCAGTAAGCCCTCCAATTCATTCCTCAATAAGGTGGTCGTGATTTCTTCCAGCATAGTCGATAGATAAAGATTAAATAAGGTTAAATCCGAAGAATATACATAACAGCTTCAAAAGCTGTGCATGGCTTGTCCTCGTTACGTATTGGAATTTGATGATGGGCAGACTTTAGGTCAATTGTGCTGAAGAATCAATACTCAGCCACTTTATTCACCAGTTCATCAATTTTTGGAAGAGGGTAAGTATCCAACAGCGTAAATCAGTTGATAGTCTGCGAATAGTCTACAACCATTCTTTTCTTTTGTCACTCACTAGTTGTGACTAAAACTTGAGCTCTCCAAGGAAAATTGCTGGGGTCAGTGACTCCTTCTGAGAGAAGCTTCTCAATTTCTGATGATATGAATCTTTTATCAGGTTCACTGTATTTTCTTGACTTAACAGCAATAGGCCTATAATCATCAGTCAGATTTGCAAAAAGGGACGGAGGAGGTATGGTAAAAGTTGCCAGCCCACACACAATCAATGGAGGTCTGTCTCCTTCAAATTTCAATGTGACACTTTTATGTTGATTCATAAAGCTCTGAACCAATGTAACATCCTTGCATAGATCAGGAAGCACGGACAGCTTAACTCTGTGATAGTTTTGGCCTGCCAATACAACATGCAATATTTCAATACTTGGAGGAATTTTGACTTCATTAATGACTACATTAACAGATGATCGAGACAAGGAGACACTGACTTTTCTTTCTGTAGTACTGTCAAAAATTAGTTTCATTCTACAGTAAATGGAAAGACCAAAATTTTCAAGAATTTCAAAACCGAGCAAAGGAAGGACCGTATCAGAGATAATAAAAGTCCACATGAATGAATGCCTT
>JAXCGZ010015595.1:57500-62156 GCA_037179515.1 Halocaridina rubra | reverse complement strand
ATATATATATATATATATATATATATATATATATATATATATATATATATATATATATATATATATATATATATATATATATATATATATATATATATATATATATATATATATATATATATATATATATATATATATATATATATATATATATATATATATATATATATATATATATATATATATATATATATATATATATATATATATATATATATATATATATATATATATATATATATATATATATATATATATATATATATATATATATATATATATATATATATATATATATATATATATATATATATATATATATATATATATATATATATATATATATATATATATATATATATATATATATATATATATATATATATATATATATATATATATATATATATATATATATATATATATATATATATATATATATATATATATATATATATATATATATATATATATATATATATATATATATATATATATATATATATATATATATATATATATATATATATATATATATATATATATATATATATATATATATATATATATATATATATATATATATATATATATATATATATATATATATATATATATATATATATATATATATATATATATATATATATATATATATATATATATATATATATATATATATATATATATATATATATATATATATATATATATATATATATATATATATATATATATATATATATATATATATATATATATATATATATATATATATATATATATATATATATATATATATATATATATATATATATATATATATATATATATATATATATATATATATATATATATATATATATATATATATATATATATATATATATATATATATATATATATATATATATATATATATATATATATATATATATATATATATATATATATATATATATATATATATATATATATATATATATATATATATATATATATATATATATATATATATATATATATATATATATATATATATATATATATATATATATATATATATATATATATATATATATATATATATATATATATATATATATATATATATATATATATATATATATATATATATATATATATATATATATATATATATATATATATATATATATATATATATATATATATATATATATATATATATATATATATATATATATATATATATATATATATATATATATATATATATATATATATATATATGTATGTATATATATATATATATATATATATATATATATATATATATATATATATATATATATATATATATATATATATATATATATATATATATATATATATATATATATATATATATATATATATATATATATATATATATATATATATATATATATATATATATATATATATATATATATATATATATATATATATATATATATATATATATATATATATATATATATATATATATATATATATATATATATATATATATATATATATATATATATATATATATATATATATATATATATATATATTTATATATATCAAAGAAGCACATTACATATGTGAAAACATGAATCATTTTTTACCCCGACCGGGACTCGAACCTAGGACTTATGATTACTAAGTCAAGGCGCTACCACTACACCACAGAAGGTTAAAAGGAATCCAACCTTATAGCTTATATCTGCTATACTTTGGAATGAACGCATTCTAACTGGATGCCACTATGTTCATATTACAGATTCCCCAACCTCACTCGTGGCTTCATTTTAGCATTTAATTCAAATCCCAATCTCATTCGGGCCATGAAATTATCAAAGAAGCACATTACATATGTGAAAACATGAATCATTTTTTACCCTGACCGGGACTCGAACCTAGGACTTATGATTACTAAGTCAAGGCGCTACCACTACACCACAGAAGGTTAAAAGGAATCCAACTTTATAGCTTATATTTGCTATACTTAGGAATGAACGCATTCTAACTGAATGCCACTATGTTCATATTACAGATTCCCCAACCTCACTCGTGGCTTCATTTTAGCATTTAATTCAAATCCCAATCTCATTCGGGCCATGAAATTATCAAAGAAGCACATTACATATGTGAAAACATGAATCATTTTTTACCCCGACCGGGACTCGAACCTAGGACTTATGATTACTAAGTCAAGGCGCTACCACTACACCACAGAAGGTTAAAAGGAATCCAACCTTATAGCTTATATCTGCTATACTTAGGAATGAACGCATTCTAACAGAATGCCACTATGTTCATATTACAGATTCCCCAACCTCACTCGTGGCTTCTTTTTAGCATTTAATTCAAATCCAAATCTCATTCGGGCCATGAAATTATCAAAGAAGCACATTACATATGTGAAAACATGAATCATTCTTTATCCCGACTGGGACTCGAACCTAGGACTTATGATTACTAAGTCAAGGCGCTACCACTACACCACAGAAGGTTAAAAGGAATCCAACCTTATAGCTTATATCTGCTATACTTAGGAATGAACGCATTCTAACTGAACGCCACTATGTTCATATTACAGATTCCCCAACCTCACTCGTGGTTTCATTTTAGCATTTAATTCAAATCCCAATCTCATTCGGGCCATGAAATTATCAAAGAAGCACATTACATATGTGAAAACATGAATCATGTTTTACCCCGACCGGGACTCGAACCTAGGACTTATGATTACTAAGTCAAGGCGCTACCACTACACCACAGAAGGTTAAAAGGAATCCAACCTAATAGCTTGTATCTGCTATACTTAGGAATGAACGCATTCTAACTGAATGCCACTATGTTCATATTACAGATTCCCCAACCTCACTCGTGGCTTCTTTTTAGCATTTAATTCAAATCCAAATCTCATTCGGGCCATGAAATTATCAAAGAAGCACATTACATATGTGAAAACATGAATCATGTTTTACCCCGACCGGGACTCGAACCTAGGACTTATGATTACTAAGTCAAGGCGCTACCACTACACCACAGAAGGTTAAAAGGAATCCAACCTTATAGCTTGTATCTGCTATACTTAGGAATGAACGCATTCTAACTGAATGCCACTATGTTCATATTACAGATTCCCCAATCTCACTCGTGGCTTCATTTTAGCATTTAATTCAAATCCCAATCTCATTCGGGCCATGAAATTATCAAAGAAGCACATTACAAATGTGAAAACATGAATCATGTTTTACCCCGACCGGTACTCGAACCTAGGACTTATGATTACTAAGTCAAGGCGCTACCACTACACCACAGAAGGTTAAAAGGAATCCAACCTTATAGCTTGTATCTGCTATACTTAGGAATGAACGCATTCTAACTGAATGCCACTATGTTCATATTACAGATTCCCCAATCTCACTCGTGGCTTCATTTTAGCATTTAATTCAAATCCCAATCTCATTCCGGCCATGAAATTATCAAAGAAGCACATTACATATGTGAAAACATGAATCATTTTTAACCTTCTGTGGTGTAGTAGTAGCGCCTTGACTTAGTAATCATAAGTCCTAGGTTCGAGTCCCTGTCGGGGTAAAAAATGATTCATGTTTTCACATATGTAATGTGCTTCTTTGATAATTTCATGGCTTGAATGAGATTGGGATTTGAATTAAATGCTAAAATGAAGCCACGAGTGAGGTTGGGGAATCTGTAATATGAACATAGTGGCATTCAGTTAGAATGCGTTCATTCCTAAGTATGGCAGATATAAGCTATAAGGTTGGATTCCTTTTAACCTTCTGTGGTGTAGTGGTAGCGCCTTGACTTAGTAATCATAAGTCCTAGGTTCGAGTCCCGGTCGGGGTAAAAAATGATTCATGTTTTCACATATGTAATGTGCTTCTTTGATAATTTCATGGCCCGAATGAGATTGGGATTTGAATTAAATGCTAAAATGAAGCCACGAGTGAGGTTGGAGAATCTGTAATATGAACATAGTGGCATTCAGTTAGAATGCGTTCATTCCTAAGTATAGCAGATATAAGCTATAAGGTTGGAATCCTTTTAACCTTTTGTGGTGTAGTGGTAGCGCCTTGACTTAGTAATCATAAGTCGTAGGTTTGAGTCCCGGTCGGGGTAAAAAAATGATTCATGTTTTCACATATGTAATGTGCTTCTTTGATAATTTCATGGCCCGAATGAGATTGGGATTTGAATTAAATGATAAAATGAAGCCACGAGTGAGGTTGGAGAATCTGTAATATGAACATAGTGGCATTCAGTTAGAATGCGTTCATTCCTAAGTATAGCAGATATAAGCTATAGGGTTGGATTCCTTTTAACCTTCTGTGGTGTAGTGGTAGCGCCTTGACTTAGTAATCATAAGTCCTAGGTTCGAGTCCCGGTCGGGGTAAAAAATGATTCATGTTTTCACATATGTAATGTGCTTCTTTGATAATTTCATGGCCCGAATGATATTGGGATTTGAATTAAATGCTAAAATGAAGCCACGAGTGAGGTTGGGGAATCTGTAATATGAACATAGTGGCATTCAGTTAGAATGCGTTCATTCCTAAGTATAGCAGATATAAGCTATAAGGTTGGATTCCTTTTAACCTTCTGTGGTGTAGTGGT
>JAXCGZ010015595.1:37500-52500 GCA_037179515.1 Halocaridina rubra | reverse complement strand
CTTGCTCTGATTATCAGACTTTATGCTAGTAAGAGCTTTAGCGATATGGCCATGATTATTCCTAAAAAGATAAAAAGGAATAAAGATAAATAGCTTAAAATCGATAATTATACAGAAATTGTTATTTCAAATAAAAATGATAAAATAGACAAAACAAAGCTAGTTTTCGATAATTATATTACGTTTAAATAGCTAGGGGACAATGATTTCAGAAAACATGCGATCATAATCGTATACAAAATTTAAAAAACTCTAAATACTAACTACGTCGGCAGTATATCCGCATAAGCAAAAGAGTATTATACGGACATTTTGTACGGATTCCCGAAATTTAAAAAAAAATCAACACCTCACTAAGACCAGTACTTTCTTCTATACGTACACCCCAATATAACCTGTCTAAGTTTTTATATATTTCTTTGACACTCATGAAAAGAACGAATTTTCTTTAGATAATAATAATAATAATAATAATAATAATAATAATAATAATAATAATAATAATAATAATAATAATAATAATAATAATAATAATTATAAGAATTAAAGTGATGGTTTTCATATGTAATTTCAATGAAAGATTTTACATGTTCTCACCAAATATCTTTATTACAGAGGGGATCCATATTTTGACTTTAGCAATTACTGTCATTACTCAGGATAAATGTTTTCGCACAAGTTGCTTTAGGGTTATAATGTTATGCAATACTAAATTTTCTTCATGTTCAAATATCTCGTGTACCTCTTAACAGATCAGACAGTGTACTTAGCAGATACTGTAAGTTCAGTGTTTATATTCAATACTCTCATCACATAAAAGGTCTTCGATTATTAATTATGTAAAGCTTTGAGCAGAGACAGTCAAATGATTAATGCAGTGATCATACCAATGTAAAAAAAAAACATTTAAAAGAGAGCTCATAATCACTAGGCTAATAACTATATAGAGATGAAATGATGGAAGTAATACATCTTGTTATAAAGGTATTAACGGCGTGTAAATGCCTACTATGTAATTGGTTGACCCATGGCACCAGCCACCCGTTGCGATGCTACAGCTGAAGGTCTTTTTGACATAAATAAGTCTTCCTTCAGTTACGCTTATTTTTCAATGCCTATATTTAACACCACATATTCTTTCATATTTGTTGTGCATCTATTATTATTCCTTCACATATGACAAGTCACAACACTCCCCATCTCTGTTTCTCTAGATTTTTGCTTTTTTTAGTTCTTAGGCCCGATGAGGGCAATTTTCTTTGTCCGTCCTGGTGTCACACTCAAAAAGGCAGATAGTATACTAGCTCTCTGCTGTCATATGACCACTTAATGAAGTTCTTATAGGATAATTCCGTAGAAGAACAAATAAGCCATCCAATCCTGCAACTGATTTCCATCGAGAACCTTCGAGAACCTAATTTAAACAGCAGAAGATTATTACAGAAATATAAAGTAAAATAGCCAATATTAGGATGACGAATAATTAAAAATAATTGACAAGAGTATCATTAATTTGCATAATAGAAAATCAAATTCTTCATGTTTAGTCAATTGATATTCTAAATAACTGCACAACAGAAAAATACTCCAAAGCGTGAAGATTCTAAAAAAAATTACAGATATTTAATATTTGTCATATACTTTTATTTTTTTTTTTTATAAAACCCGATTTAAGTATTTCTTATCAAGTAAAAATTTTAAGAAATGCAGATTGCTTTTAAGGATTGTGGGATCTAAAGAAATTGTTAAAGATTCTACACCATTTTTCTTCTCCTGCTTTTGTGCACTCAGAAGGGTTCGTTAGCTTTGGTTGTTGACACTGAAGAAAAATTCACGAGTTAAACCCATCTGCATATTTTCAGGGGAGACCACTGCGTTTGCTTTCACGAAATATTACTCAGAACCACATTCATTGTTGTGTAGCTTCGCTCTCATGGTTGTCTATGTGCGTACACATGTGAAATTGTCATTGCGGATGGATGTGTTTGCATATGTGTACGTGCATGTGTTTGTTTGTCTGTTTGTGTGTGTGTGTGTGTGTGTGCAATGTCCTAGAAATAAATATCTTGGAAAATTGCATTGTTAATATTGCGGTTTTATTGTGTAGAACTGTATTATGTGGATTGACGGTCAATGAGGGTGAAGCATGCATTTACAAATATACCTAACATAGTTTTCGTTGATAATAACATTGAAAATATCACGCATGTATTCTTAATATATATATATATATATATATATATATATATATATATATATATATATATATATATATATATATATATATATATATATATATATATATATATATATATATATATATATATATATATATATATATATATATATATACACATATATATATATATATATATATATATATATATATATATATATATATATATATATATATATATATATATATATATATATATATATATATATATATATATATATATATATATATATATATATATATATATATATATATATATATATATATATATATATATGTGTATATATATATATATATATATATATATATATATATATATATATATATATATATATATATATATATATATATATATATATATATATATATACAGAAGAAAGGTACCACTCAACATGCATAAAGAAATTCTACCAAACATCCTCTGGACTAAAACGTGGTCGTCTCAAAAGTGATACAGTTTTAGGGGCAATAAGCCATGCTTTCACCTACCTTGAGGAAAATCGACCAGAATACCAATTTTCTTTGACTGACGTTTTTGAGGGACACGGGGGGGTGATGTACGAACTGAGAAAACAATAAAATCTGAACTGAGGCAAAAATATGGAGAAGGCATTGTTTTATCAGTAAACAAATATAGAGAGCCTGTAATCTTTTTTCGTGACACAGGTAAAAACTTTTGACTGATGCTTGGTATGCAAAAAAAAAAAAAAAAGTAACGATGAGAAAGCACAGCGGCTTCGGATAGTAATCACGGCTGCAAAAATTAATGCTGAAGATATTAGGTCACAAATATATGAGACGGACCGGTATCCATCACCAGATAAATTTCTGATCTGACAAATTTGGAATCTCTGGTACCAGACATCCTACATTGCCTTGTTAAACCTGTTGTCTTGAAGAGCAAGAAAGGAGATACATGCAAATGGGAGAAAGTGTATACAGCTATCTCACATGCTATCCTAACAGTAGACAGACCAATTTCTTTTAGATCACCATTAGAAATAGGTCTTGCTGTTAATATTAGTCAAAAATATGGTTCCAAGCATCTACTGAAAGTTCTCTCTACCTTAGGGGTGTGTGCTTATCATGAGGCAGCATTCTTTCAAGTATCATATTAACAGCACCAAATAGGAAGGCTCAAACTGACTCATATGCACAATTTGTATTCGACGATACTGATGTAAACATTTGCACCAGTGATGGGCTCAACACTTTCCGCGGTATGGGAGATATTCAGAATGTCGCTCCTTCTCCAAATAAACCTACAACAGTTGAGCCTATCTCAAGAATAGAAAAGATCCCCTCTGCAGCCGCTGTTGAGCAGTTTGGTCAGGTTCCCATCAGAGCTTTTGAGAGTAAAATAAAAAAAAAACTCTTGGGTGTTACAGTCAGAGATTTAGAAAAAATCAATTCAATATCCACCAAAGTCTCAGTATCAACAAGGGAACTCCAATGGCTGTATGGGATATGGCAAATGAAGACTAACTGTCCAGCTGGAATGGTTACATGGAAAAATGGACTGCTGACCTGCATTATGATGTAACCTGCATCTCATAATTCCATTTACAAATGCTCCACCTACTGACTATGATACCATATAAATAGCACTTAATTAAGCTGTGGAGAAATGCAAAGAGCTGAAACAACAAAGTTGCTTTATAATGGTTGCTCAACCTTTATACATCAAAACTTGTGACATTGTTGCAAATTGTGGCCAAGAATCACCACCAAAAATTGCTATTGTATGTATTGGTGGTTTTCACTTACTGATGTCATTCATGGGTGCAGTTGGTTACACCATGAATAGAAGTTGAATAAAAGAACTTTCTAGTGTTGTTTATGTAATTGTATCTGTGGGCAAAAAGTTGACTGCTCATGCTTATGCAAGAACACTCATGGCACATATACTAATGCATGACGCACTGGCTGCAATAATTATCAGTGAAACTGCTCTTTCTGCTGGTGAATGGCAACATTTGAAGCAGCTTTACAGGGAAATGACTCTGCACAAAGTTTCAGTAAAATACTACAAATTGTGCTCTGTAAATTCAACGGTATTATGAATATGATGAAGAGTAAGGGTGGCACTGCACAACTTTTGATTGAAATACTTTGAAATGGTAACAATGGTCATACAGTTTATTGAAACAGAACGAACAGGCAACTGGAGCTTACATCTTGAAATAATTCAAAAGATGCTACCCTATTTTCAAACCAGTGGTCACTTTCTGTATGCGAAATCAGTTCACTTGCATATAAAAGATATGATTGGTGTCAAGGAGTGCATTACCCCCAAGGAATATGAAGACTATGTTCTACAAGGCTACTTTACAATAAGACGGTCAGAAAAGTTTTGATCCAGGATCTGGTCTGCATGAGCATTGAGCAGTCGTGATGCGATCCACGAAGAGTGCTGGTGGACTGACACATGGCAGAGGAAATGGATGCTAGGATCACAGAAAAAAATGAGGAATATTGTGATGTTGCCCAAAGCACAGGAAAACAGCATATAGATGCCAGGATAGTTCGTATTTCAAGAGATGATAAAGATCTTCAGCATTTTGTGAAGTGGTTTTCATTGCATCCAATATTTCCAGATTTTATGGCATTATGTCATTCAGTACAGGATTAACAAGGGATGTAGAAACTAATCCTCATAATGCTCATGATATTGGAGTTAGTGCAATGTCAAACATTGTTGCCAACAACTTTGCAAAAGTCAATTTCAAAAGAAAGAAAAGGGTCAAACCCCTGGGAGCTACCATGACTAGTAATAATAAAAGATGTTGCACGTCCAGTTAATCATGAAATGATATTTTGAAGAATTTTATTATTCAAGAAACACAAAAACAGTTTAAATAGAACTTGGAGAATGAACTAGCTCCACATCCCATGTCACTCTTTGATGAATCAGGAATGTGTAAAACCAAGAAAACCATGCCCTATGAAGTATTTCCACCTCTTTGTGACAGTGGTATTGATGGAAATATAGTTTATGTTGCTGATGGATGATTTCTTATTAATCGAGTTGTTTGGTAGCAGGGAGAGATCTTTTCAACGATCTTGAGCAGATTTGCTGAATAAGTAAAGAAGCACTACGAGAAAAATTTTATTATTGCCTTTGATGGGTATGCAGAAAATCTAGAAAAAAATACAAATTGAGCTAAATGTCGAGTGATTTGTTCTACCAGAGACACCCTGTTTGATGAAACTATGCAAGCAACAACTTGGCAAGGTACTTCTTTCAAATGAGAGATATAAGAGAAGGCTTGTCACAATGCTTATCACTAAGCTGATCACGGAGGGTTCATTTTAAAACAAGCTACTGAAGATGCAGACACAATAATTGATAATACTACTATTGCAAAACTCCACCAAGACTGAATCAGTAACAATAGAAGGAGAAGATGTAGACCTTTTGGTAATTCTGACAGCTTTGGCTGTATCAAACAGAAGCATAAATTTCTTAAAACAAGGCAAAGGACAACATCCTTTTCTTGGATGCATTTAGTGAGGCTGATACTACTTTTGCTATTTTACAGACAAGGGAAACTGAAGCTCATTAATATGCCGGAGAAGCATGAAGATCATCAAAATGTTATTGCTGTGTTTAAGGAATCATCTGCTGAACCTGCAAAGATTGATGAAGAAGGAATGGTTTTATTCCTTCAGTTGTATGAGAATATTGAAAGTGAATCCCTTTGTGATTTGAGATATCAATGTTTTGCTAAACCACTGAGTAAAGGTAAATTTACTATGGCTTCCTTTTCTCCTACTGATGCTGCTGCTCGATTACATACATATCAACAAGTTCGGAAGTGGTTGGGAAATTATATGTCACCTACACCATGGGGATGGAATATGGCTGCACCTGGACTAGCCCCAGCCACTACAGACAAAAAACCTGCTCCTTCAGAGTTGTACAACATTATATCCTGCAAATGCCTCAAAGGGTCCACAACAGCCATTTGCAGCTGTAGAAGGGCAGGATTAAAATGTAATGTGATATTTGTTTCATGCAAAGGGTTGTCCTGTTCAAACTCTGACATAAGCACTGATGAAGAGGACTGTGATGATCCTATTGATACAATGTTAGAAAACTTCCTTGTTCCAGGAGAAACAGCACATGGGACGGAATAACCAGAAGTTGCACTTTCACTCACCTGTATCATCAAATTAATCTACAATTCAACCCCACTAGAGTTCACTGTATTTCTGTGGTGAACAATATATATTTCATTAAAGTAGAGTGATGGAAGATAGTATACCTCTCTATCCTTAAAGAAACCTGTCAAGGAGAACCACAACCATTATAAATATGCAGTTGTAATTGGCCTGGCAATGTCTAAGGATAACTTCATCTAAGATATGCACATTGGGTGGATGGTTGGGTGCAAGGGTAGGAAATCCGCCAGTGAGCATTCTCTGTCTGTCCTAAGCCTGAATAAAGGAGGAAGGACACCCCAGCAAGAAAGATGTGGCCAAAGCGAGTTATTCTTTCTTAGCAAAGATAAACAAAATTATTGAAAGAGCTCTTTTAAAAGGCAATTTAACAATTATTGTTCGTATCTAGTTAATGAGTCACAAGATTGTCATTGCTGCCATACTTCGCAATCTACTGTAGGCCTTAATCATCATTACCAGCATTCTTTCATGAAGCCTATTTATAGATTTAAAGATGGCATAACATTGTTGCTCAGTTTCCAAATTTATTTAATATCTTCAAAGGATCAAAATAAAAAAGGAAATGTGGCTGAGGGAGAAGTGCGTGAGAGATGTGTGTGTGTGTGTGTGTGCGTGAGAGAGAGAGAGAGAGAGAGAGAGAGAGAGAGAGAGAGAGAGAGAGAGAGAGAATAAGTTAATATCATAAAGGAAAGAGAGAAAACCTTAAGCAAAACAGGAAAAATAAAATAATTATATATATATATATATATATATATATATATATATATATATATATATATATATAGTGTGTGTGTGTGTGTGTGTGTGTGTGTGTGTGTGTGTGTGTGTGTGTGTGTGTGTGTGTGTGTGTGTGTGTGTGTGTGTGTGTGTGTGTGTGTGTGTGTGTGTGTGGAGTGGGGAGGTTGCAAAATTTCTATTTTAGTAAGGGGACACAAAGTACTGAATTCGCTTAAGAGCTGACAAACAGACAGGACAGTTATTACTGTACTTGAACACTCCTTCCGGGCTACCACTACTTAGTTAAATGAAACTCAGAATTCACCTTTCTTTTAATTTTGGAAATGCAATGACTCATTTAAAAAAGATTATAAATTTTTAGAGCTGGTACAGATTTTAAATTTAAACGTATGGAATGCTGCCTCGAAGGTCGTAGGTGGTGAGCATGATTTCGATTCCCGGCACCACAGATGGATGCCAAGACTTTGGCTTCAACTTGACGATCACCTCTGTCACAAAGGCAGCATAGAATAAATAACACTGCAATTGCAGAAACAAAAACAACGCAACGTTAATAATGGGAAAACCGAAAGCACGAGCACACAAATCATGAGTATCCAACATTATTATACAGCAGGAAAATATATTGGTTAGTCACAGCTAACCAGAAATATTTATGCTACCGTAAGAGCAAGCTTAAAAAACTGCGCTACACACACAATATAGCAGAGCAAACCAAGACTTGGGAACCGTTGCAAAGGGCATAGCCCGCCCAACTATACTACTACTACTACTAGAGCATACAAATCCATTAATGATTTGCCAGCATTAGAGGAAAACAATTTATTCATTAAATGAAGAATAAGCAGGACATACACAGTATGTATTCCTTAAATTGTGGGGAACCACAAAAGTTGCAACACTTGTTAATTATTTGCAATTTATTTGGTAAAACACTTTATCTATGACCTCCCTTATCCTTTCTTCACGCAAAGTTCATAAGGTTCTTCGCTCACTAAAGACAAGCAAGGCATCTGGTCCCGATGGTATTCCTGCAAGGTTCCTTAAAGAGTTTGCAAATGAACTGGCTCCCGTGCTTTACCGTCTTTTTCGCCTCATTCTATCAACCAGTATCTATCCTTCATCTTGGAAGCATGCTCTAGTTCAACCTGTTCCTAAGAAGGGTGACCGCTCTATTCCTTCTAACTACCGACCTATTGCTCTAACCTCCTCTATTGCTAAAGTTTTCGAAACTTTGCTCAATGCTCACTTCTTGAAACGCCTTGAATCTAACTCACTTATCTCCGATCACCAGTACGGCTTCCGCAAGGCAAGATCCACTGGTGATCTCTTGTCCTATCTTACTCATGTATGGTCATCTTCTCTGAGGAACTATGGGGAATCCTTTGTCGTCGCCCTTGATATCTCTAAGGCTTTTGACAGAGTCTGGCATAAGGCTCTGTTGGCCAAACTCCCTGCCTATGGCTTTACCCCTTCTTTCTGTTCTCTGATTTCCAGTGTTCTTACTGACCGTTCTATATCTGTAGTTGTTGATGGCGCGACATCTAGCACTTTCTCTGTTACCAGTGGTGTTCCACAGGGCTCTGTTCTTTCACCTACTCTCTTCCTTCTCTTCATCAATGATCTTCTACAATCCCCATCTTCCTCTTATTTTCATGCCTTTGCCGATGATTCTACCCTTCACTTTTCCTCTGCCTTTTCTTCACAACCTTCATCTGTTACTCGTAATCAATCTCGTATCACTCTTTCTTCTACTCTTAACTCCGATTTGCAGAGAGTATCTGAATGGGGCACTCAAAATTTAGTTAAATTCAATGCCTCCAAGACACAGTTTCTGGCTATCTCATTATCTTCTTCTCCTCCTAATAACCCTATTGTCTTCGAAACTAATGAAATTTACCCTCTTAACTCTATCAATATATTAGGAATCCATATAGCCTCTAACTTGTCTTGGAGGAATCACATAATCCAAATTTCTAAATCTTCATCCAAAAAATTGGGGGTTTTGTTTCGTTTTCGTTATTACTTTTCCTCATTGCAGTTACTTAAAATTTACAAAGGTCTTATCCGCCCCTGCTTAGAATACTGCTCACACATCTGGGGTGCTTCTTCCTTTACTTATCTTCTTGATAGGGTTGAATCTAAGGCAGTCAGACTCATTAATGATCCTTCTCTTGCTTCTAAGCTGGATTCTCTCTCTCTTCGCCGTAAGGTATATTCCCTTTCGCTTTTCTATCACTATTACTTCCATCGCTGCTCTGATGAGTTGGCGAGTTGCATCCCTCCTCCACTGCCGAGGCCGCGTAACACTCGCCAAGCGGCCTCATATCACAGGTACTGTGTGGAGATTTGTACCTCGCGGATTGGTCGGTGCAGCGACTGCTTCTTCCCATCTACCTCCAGACTCTGGAACTCTCTCCTCCTTCTGTCTTTCCTAATTCTTATGACCTTTCATTCTTCAAAAAGCAGATCTATCGTCATCTCAGAGCCTAGTCCTCCATATCTCTGGGTCCTCTTTACTTTGACTGTTTTTTTCTGTCTGTCGTTTTCCTTGTGTGACATTACATCATCTCTGCTTTGCCCTTAACCTTTTTCTTTTCCTTCGTCTTGGTATTTTCTAGTGCCCGTGCCTTTATTGATGAGGGCAGTTTCTGCCTGTCCCGGTGTCACACTCTTAAAAAAAAAGGAAGAAGAAATACAGCATTCATTAAATTTTGGTTATCAAGAACTATTTGCAATGAAAAAGGGGCAAAATCACCTTTTGAAATATTCGCAACTTATAACTCAAAACTATTTATCCCCAATATATGGAGAATGAGCAAGATAAATACAGTATTTATTCATCAAATTGTGGTTAACAAGAAACATTTGCAGTGCCAACAGGGTAAAATAAGGTTTTAATTATTTTCGGTTTATAGCATAAAACACTTTAGTTAAATGATTAATTACTTGCAGTTTATATAGTAAATAACTTTATTCACGAGTTTTCTTGACGTAAAACACTTTATTTACGACGATAGAAATGGGGTGAAATGAAATTAGAATTCGTTAGGAAAATGGGATTGACTTTTGCGTGGTCATAACCAATCATCTGAGGATGAGATTTTCGTTTGGCACATTCAGTGAAACAAATTTCTTATCAATGTATATCGGCGGTAATTTCCAGGTTAAGGAATTAAATGTGGGTGACGAGATTCCAGTTAGGTAATCTAAGAAAATTTGTTTTGTATGGAAATGGAATCTGAGAAAATTTCGAAGGATTTGACCAGTAAAGGACTTGACCAGTAACGAATTTAATCAGTTTCTCGAATTCCCAATTTGCTTGACCAACGAGCTTTACCAAACATTATCCCTCACCTTGTTTGTGAAAGATGAATTCATGTGAAGACGCCACGTAAATAAGGTTTGAAGTAAGCTTGACTGCTGAGGCGAGATATTGCCTCTGGGATGTTTGGCCACCAAATGAGGACGATTCAATGTCTCTCCAGGTGACGTACTCTATAGACTAAATTTCCAGAGGTGTAACTGGCAATTATAGCAGATATGCAAGGGAGAGACAGTATTTTAGGTATATCAAGCGGAAGCAAATAAAAAAAACGAGAATTATCATGGGCAAAATAGGTTATTGGCAAACAATCTCTAGAACGTTCTTTGCGTTGCAGGAGATGGCACTTAACTATTCAAATAATAAAGAAGCTACAGTAATGTATCTAGACAAACTAATGACATCAGCACGGTCAAATTTCTAACAAAATTATCAGTAAAATAATTTTTCTTAACATAAGAAAATTAATAACAATAGCTATTTTATCATAAGAAATAAAAAAAAACGTATTTAATAGACTTGCTAGGATTATGGCCTCATTCATGAAGAAAAGGGACAATCAGAAAACAGAAATAGGGGGGAGACTTTTATAATGGGATCATTCTTTCTACATATACAAGAATATTAAATAAGATATATTTAAAGTTTGCTGTAAGTTAAATATAAATTGCGAATAATCATAACCTGCTAAAGGCAAGGAGTGAGAATTATTTTAGTAAGAAAAAAGTTAATAGCCTCTAAGTTAACTAATAAGGCATCTATTACAGCCTCTGATTACTTTGAGCAAAACATTTTGTCACAATATATATATATATATATATATATATATATATATATATATATATATATATATATATATATATATATATATATATATATATATATACATATATATATATATATATATATATATATATATATATATATATATATATATATATATATATATATATATATATATATATATATATATATATATATATATATATATATATATATATATATATATATATATATATATATATATATATATATATATATATATATATATATATATATATATATATATATATATATATATATATATATATATATATATATATATATATATATATATATATATATATATATATATATATATATATATATATATATATATATATATATATATATATATATATATATATATATATATATATATATATATATATATATATATATATATATATATATATATATATATATATATATATATATATATATATTTATATATATATATATATATATATATATATATATATATTATATATATATATATATATATATATATATATATATATATATATATATATACATATATATATATATATATATATATATATATATATATATATATATATATATATATATATATATATATATATATATATATATATATATATATATATATATATATATATATATATATATATATATATATATATATATATATATATATATATATATATATATATATATATATATATATATATATATATATATATATATATATATATATATATATATATATATATATATATATATATATATATATATATATATATATATATATATATATATATATATATATATATATATATATATATATATATATATATATATATATATATATATATATATATATATATATATATATATATATATATATATATATATATATATATATATATATATATATATATATATATATATATATATATATATATATATATATATATATATATATATATATATATATATATATATATATATATATATATATATATATATATATATATATATATATATATATATATATATATATATATATATATATATATATATATATATATATATATATATATATATATATATATATATATATATATATATATATATATATATATATATATATATATATATATATATATATATATATATATATATGTATATATATATATATATATATATATATATATATATATATATATATATATATATATATATATATATATATATATATATATATATATATATATATATATATATATATATATATATATATATATATATATATATATATATATATATATATATATATATATATATATATATATATATATATGTATATATATATATATATATATATATATATATATATATATATATATATATATATATATATATATATATATATATGTAGCCGGAATGAGGTTGGGAATTGAATTAAATGCTAAAATGAAGCCACGAGTGAGGTTGGGGAATCTGTAATATGAAAATAGTGGCATTCAGATAGAATGCGTTCATTCCTAAGTATAGCAGACATAAGCTATAAGGTTGGATTCCTTTTAATCTTCTATGGTGTGTAGTTGGTAACACCTTGACTTAGTAATTATTAGACTTAGGTTCGAGTCCCGGTCGGGGTAAAAAACGATTCATGCTTTCACATATGTAATATGCTTGCTTGGTTATTGTAATTCCCGAATGAGATTGTTAATTGAATTAAATGCTAAAATGAAGCCACGAGTGAGGTTGGGGAATTTGTAATATGAACGTAGTGGCATTAAGAGAGTATGCATTCATTCCTAAGTATTGTAGATATAAGCTATAAGGTTGGATTCCTTTTAAACTTTTGTGGTGTGTACTTGGTAGTGCCTTGACTAGTAACTATAAGTCCTAAGGTTCGAGTCCCGGTCGGGGGAAAAATTATTCATGTTTTCATATCTATAATGTGCTTCCTTGGTTATTGTAAGACCCGAATGAGATTGGGAATTGAATTAAATGCTAAAATGAAGCCACGAGTGAGGTTGGGGAATCTGTAATATGAACATAGTAGCATTCAGATAGAATGCGTTCATTCCTAAGTATAGCAGATATAAGCAATAAGGATGGATTCCTTTTAACCTTCTGTGGTTTGTAGTTGGTAGTGCCTTGACTTAGTAATTATAAGTCCTAGGTTCGAGTCCCGGTTGGGGTAAAAAAAATTATACATGTTTTCACATATGTAATGTGCTTGCTTGGTTATTGTAAGACCCGAATGAGATTGGGAATTGAATTAAATGCTAAAATGAAGCCACGAGTGAGGTTGAGGAATCTGTAATATGAACATAGTGGCATTCAGATAGAATGCGTTCATTCCTAAGTATAACAGATATAAGCTATTAGGATGGATTCCTTTTAACCTTCTGTGGTGTGTAGTTGGTGAGCGCCTTGGCTTAGTTATTATAAGTCGAGGTTCGAGTCCCGGTTGGGGTAAATATGATTCATATATACATATATATATATATATATATATATATATATATATATATATATATATATATATATATATATATATATATATATATATATATATATATATATATATATATATATATATATATATATATATATATATATATATATATATATATATATATATATATATATATATATATATATATATATATATATATATATATATATATATATATATATATATATATATATATATATATATATATATATATATATATATATATATATATATATATATATATATATATATATATATATATATATATATATATATATATATATATATATATATATATATATATATATATATATATATATATATATATATATATATATATATATATATATATATATATATATATATATATATATATATATATATATATATATATATATATATATATATATATATATATATATATATATATATATATATATATATATATATATATATATATTTATATATATATATATATATATATATATATATATATATATATATATATATATATATATATATATATATATATATATATATATATATATATATATATATATATATATATATATATATATATATATATATATATATATATATATATATATATATATATATATATATATATATATATATATATATATATATATATATATATATATATATATATATATATATATATATATATATATATATATATATATATATATATATATATATATATATATATATATATATATATATATATATATATATATATATATATATATATATATATATATATATATATATATATATATATATATATATATATATATATATATATATATATATATATATATATATATATATATATATATATATATATATATATATATATATATATATATATATATATATATATATATATATATATATATATATATATATATATATATATATATATATATATATATATATATATATATATATATATATATATATATATATATATATATATATATATATATATATATATATATATATATATATATATATATATATATATATATATATATATATATATATATATATATATATATATATATATATATAAATATATATATATATATATATATATATATATATATATATATATATATATATATATATATATATATATGTTCCGGTTCCGGTTTTACG
>JAXCGZ010015595.1:12500-22500 GCA_037179515.1 Halocaridina rubra | reverse complement strand
CTGAAAGAAGATAAACCCCAGCATATTTTTATAATTAAAAGAATATTAATAAATATGCACATATAGATATACACATGTAACAATATCTGTACACACATCCCCATAAACAAGAGCATACCAAATGAAATACATATATAAATCCTAATACAATCAAAATGCACAATAACGACTACAATCTGGTTGGGGGTTTATCTTGAGGGATAACTTCGTTGAGGCAGCGCTTCAGGAGGGCTTTATCAATTATGTCAGGGGTCCATTGCCCCCTAGATAGATTAAAATTGTCCTTCATTTCAATGAGGGAAGATTCCACAATTTTCCGTTTGAATTGACAGGTACTTTTAAATAGCATAGTGGCACCACTCCAATCAATCCGATGATTATGTTCATTGATGTGGGTAAAAAGAGCCGAATTTTCTTGATTATATCTTACTGCTCTCTTGTGTTCTAAGACTCTCTGGGATAGAGAGCGGCCTGTTTGTCCTATGTACACTCTATTGCAATCATTACAGCTTATTTGGTATACTCCTGCATTAACTTCTTTTTTGTTTTGGCTAACGTTAACTAATTCTTTTCTTAAAGTGGTGGGATAGTTAAAAGTGAATGGGGACTGTTTACCTAATGTATCATTTATGACGCCTAGCTTTTGGTGAAAAGGAAGGAGGATTTTGTTGAAATTATTCTCTTTGGGGGTCCTGTGAGGATTGTAAAAAACCTGTTTAGCTTTCTGCAGAGCTTTGTCTAAGAAAAAGGGAGGATAACAAAGTTGGTCAAGCTGAGAATAAACCGTTTGAATTTCATGTTCTAAATAATTAGAGCTGCAAATCCGGAGGGTTCTAAGGAATAAATTCGAAGCTATACCTAATTTTACTTTTTCTTCATGATAACTATAAAAGTGCACATAAGACGCAGAGTGGGTGGATTTTCTATAGACTTTAAAGTTGTAACCCAAAGAATCTCTTACAATGAGGACATCAAGGAAAGGCATTTGGTTTTCATTTTCCCATTCTACTTTAAATTTAATGGAAGGAACTAATCTATTTAATTGTGCTACAAATTCAATAACTAAAAATGCCATCAACATAGCGTAGCCAAATCATATTGGGAGGTTTGATTTCTCTCAGAAGCTCAGTTTAAAAATATTCCATATACAAATTGGCTAAAATTGGAGACAAAGGACTTCCCATACTACAACCGAACAGGTTTTTTACAATCCTCACAGGACCCCCAAAGAGAATAATTTCAATAAAATCCTCCTTCCTTTTCACCAAAAGCTAGGCGTCATAAATGATACATTAGGTAAACAGTCCCCATTCACTTTTAACTATCCCACCACTTTAAGAAAAGAATTAGTTAACGTTAGCCAAAACAAAAAAGAAGTTAATGCAGGAGTATACCAAATAAGCTGTAATGATTGCAATAGAGTGTACATAGGACAAACAGGCCGCTCTCTATCCCAGAGAGTCTTAGAACACAAGAGAGCAGTAAGATATAATCAAGAAAATTCGGCTCTTTTTACCCACATCAATGAACATAATCATCGGATTGATTGGAGTGGTGTCACTATGCAATTTAAAAGTACCTGTCAATTCAAACGGAAAATTGTGGAATCTTCCCTCATTGAAATGAAGGACAATTTTAATCTATCTAGGGGGCAATGGACCCCTGACATAATTGATAAAACCCTCCTGAAGCGCTGCCTCAACGAAGTTATCCCTCAAGATAAACCCCCAACCAGATTGTAGTCGTTATTGTGCATTTTGATTGTATTAGGATTTATATATGTATTTCATTTGGTATGCTCTTGTTTATGGGGATGTGTGTACAGATATTGTTACATGTGCATATCTATATGTGCATATTTATTAATAATCTTTTAATTATAAAAATATGCTGGGGTTTATCTTCTTTCAGATCATTTATCATTTTAAGGATTAAAATTTTTTCTTTGTTAATGGTTTAATGATCTTGGCGGCTTCTTTGTTGAGGATAATTCGTTTGGATTAGACCTGTCCTGTTATCATAAAATTTTTTAATCCCTCAGGTCTCATGAGTCCTTTTGTTTATGTCTCCTCCTTCTTTGTTATTTTTTCTCAGTTGTGCTTGAGGAGGGATCCAGTTAGGATCCGAAATATAGCATTGTTCTATAAGTTTTGTTTCACAGATGGGCTTCCTTACTATTTAGTGCTGTATGCTGACAGTTTGTACTTATATATATATATATATATATATATATATATATATATATATATATATATATATATATATATATATATATATATATATATATATATATATATATATATTATATATATATATATATATATATATATATATATATATATATATATATATATATATATATATATATATATATATATATATATATATATATATATATATATATATATATATATATATATATATATATATATATATATATATATATATATATATATATATATATATATATATATATATATATATATATATATATATATATATATATATATATATATATATATATATATATATATATATATATATATATATATATATATATATATATATATATATATATATATATATATATATATATATATATATATATATATATATATATATATATATATATATATATATATATATATATATATATATATATATATATATATATATATATATATATATATGTTCTGCAATCTTCTTGTAAGGAGTGTGGCAGAGCAAAAGAACAAATATTCACAATAAACCAATTCATACCATGATCACTCTTCTTAGCTCCTTAATGAATAAAGGCTTGCAACAGTTCTCACACCATCTATTTTATGTCAACCACAGGGTAGGTGGGCAAGCTTCTGCTGCAGTGAGACTCGACAACTACAGCTGACTTACCTCACCTCTTCATCATATGTCAACTCCCCCGCACCCTACCCGCCCCGGTTGACTGTACTAGCAGCTAGAAGAAATCACATTGGCCATAATCACCTATACGCAACCCTTCTCCATTTATTTCTATCTCTTAGGTGCTTACTTCCCTGATCTATAGACTTAGCACGTGCTTCCATTTCTCTATTCACTCAATCCATCATTCTCATTCTAGGTATTGTTTTGGCCCTACCCCACTTACTTCTGCATGCCACTTTTTCTCTGCTAATCAGTCATCACTCATTCTTTTCAAATGTTCAAACCATTATAATATTAACTGCTCCAAGTTATACAACAGCTATGTTTTAACTCCCATTCTTTACCTCACCTCCTCACTTTTCACTCAACCTCTTCTTGATGCATTTATCATACTTCTCTAACACCTTATCTTCATTATATTCATACTGATCTTTTCACTCTCTCTTGCATTCCAAATTTCTGCTTAATATAATGTTGTCAGAGTAATAACACTTTCATATATCTGTTTGATAACACTCATTCTTACATACCTATTTTTTTTATCAATCTTTTCATCCCAACTAAGCAATTTAAAATTTTCTGACTTACTTCACTACATGACTTATATCCACATTCACTCTGCCATCCAATCCCGGATGCTTAACCTTTCATTTTCAACAACCGATTCCAAGCCATGGCCTAGGACAAGTTCCTTTTCTTCCCTTAACACTTCTCCCATATTCACAATATGCATCCATGGCAAAATTATAAAACCTTGACGAAAAACCTCATTCATATAAAGCACTCATTCTTGCCATATGATAACTCTAACGCATGGTCTACAATTCACGTAATAACTCTTGACCGAATTTAATAAACTAAATTTAATAAACTGGCTATTGCACTTCATGATCCATGTATAAAAGCAAAACCTGACACATTATGTAAAAATATAAAAATAAAAATAGCAATAATAATAATGATAATAATAAAAATTATAATAATAATAATAATAATAATAATAATAATAATAATAATAATAATAATAATAATAATAATAATAATAATAATAATAATAATAATAATAATAATAATTAATAATAATAATAATAATAATGATAATAATAATAATAATAATAATAATAATAATAATAATAATAATAATAATAATAATAATAATAATAATAATAATAATAATAATAATATTAATAATAACAATATTAATAATAATAATTATATAATAATAATAATAATAATAATAATAATAATAATAATAATAATAATAATAATATTAATATTAATAATATTACTAAAATAATAATAATAATAATAATAATAATAATAATAATAATAATAATAATAATAATAATATAATAATAATAATAATGATAATAATAATAATAATAATAATAATAATAATAATAATAATAATAATAATAATAATAATAATAATAATAAATAATAATAATAATAATAATAAAAATAATAAAAATAAAAGCAATAATAACATTAATGATAATACTAATAATAATAATAATAATAATAATAATAATAATAATAATAATAATAATAATAATAATAATAATAATAATAATGATAATAATAATAATAATAATAATAATAATAATAATTTCATCTATCTAACTTGGCTGTTTCCCCCTTTAATTGGGGGGTAGCCGACATCAAAAAAAGAAAACAATAATGGGATTACTTTGCTCTATGGGTAATGACAAGGGAGCTAGTGACCGTTCAGATGGCACTGCTGGAGTGCCACAGCCCATCCTCCCGGCTCTTCCACAACCTGTGTCGCTTCACAACTGCCAGCTCCCCCTACTGCCACTACCACAGGGCTACCTCTGCGAGATGCAGCCCCGTGGTAACAGCAGATGCCCATCAGAGCTGCGTCACAATCGCTCGCCACTCATTCCTATTCCTAGCACTCTCACTTGCTTCCCTCACATCCATTCTCCTATCATTCAGGGCTCTCCTTACTCCATCCATCCACCCAAACCTAGGTCTCCCTCTAGCGTTTCTGCAATGAACTCTCACATTCATCACCTTTTTCAGCAGTCTTTCATCATCCATCTTTTCCACATGGCTAAATCATATCAGAACATCCATATCTACTCTGCCTGAAATTTCACTCCTCACACCCATTCTTGCTCTTACCACTTCGTTCCTAACCCTATCCAACCGCGATACACCAATCATACTCCTCAGGCATTTCATCTCAAACACATTTAGTTTCCGTCTCTCACTTACTTTCATACCTCTCCGACCCATATATCACAGTTGGCACAACCACTTTCTCATACAAAACTTTCTTAACATTCATTTCTAACTCTCTATTCCTAATCACTCCTTTCAACGCACCCAAGACTTTACATCCCCTCATTCACTCAGTGACACACATCTGCTTCCACTCCACCATATGCAGCTATAACCGAGCCTAAATACTTAAACTGATCAACTTCCTCAATTGTCTCTCCATTCAACATAACATTCAATCCAGCACCATCCTCATTTCTTGTGCACCTCAGAACCTTACATTTTTCACATTCACTCGCAACATCCTTCTCTCACACACCATTCCAAATTCTGACACTAACTGACACCGCTTCTCCTCTGAATCTGCCACCACCACAGTATCATCTGCAAACAGCAACTGATTCAGCTCCCACTCTTTATCATCCCCATCTACCATTCTCAAACCTCGACCACGCACTCGCTCATTTACATCTCTTACGACTCCATCATTATACAAATTGAACAGCCATGGCGACATCACACATCCCGGTCTCAGTCCCAAACTCACTGGAAACCATTCACTCTCCTCATTCACTACCCAAACACAAGCTCTACTGCCCTCATACAAACTCTTCACTGCTTGCAACAGTCTACCATCAATTCCATATAACCTCAAAACATTCGACATTACCTCTCTATCAACTCTATCATGCGCTTTCTCCAGATCCAAAAATGCAAAATACACATTCTTACCCTTTGCTAAATATTTCTCACATAACTTCCTAGCTATACAAATCTGATCTGTGCAACCTCTACCTCTCCTAAAACCACTCTGCACATCCGTGATCGCATTTTTTGTCTTATCTCTGATCCTATTAATCAGTATCCTACCATTAACTTTTCCAACCACACTCAACAAACTTATACCCCAAAAATTTCTTCATTTATACACATTTCCCTTACCATTGTATAGGGGCACTATACAAATAATCAACCATTCCACTGGCACCATTGACAACATAAAGCCTATATTAAACATTCTCACTGAACATTCCAATGCAGTCACACCCCCTTCTTTCAACATCTCCGCCCTCACACTATCCATTCCAGGTGCTTTACCTGCTATCATTTCATCCAGTGCCTTTTTCCCCTTCTCTCTTGTAATCTCTCCCTCATTTTCATCTCTCATTACTGGCACTTGAACATCCCCCATTGCCAATATAGCTGCCTCTCTCTTTTCCTCAACCTTCAGCAACCATTTAAAATATTCTGCACATATTTTCCTTGTATCGTTCCCTCTTAACCTCTGTACATTCACATCTTTCACGGTCTCTTTCATTCTCGATCCACCCTTCCTTACTCTCTTCACTTCTTTCCATTCTGCATAGTTTTTACGTTTTTCTCCATATATTTTTCATACTTCTCCCTACTGCTACACTGCAACCATTCCCCAAAAGCCCTCTTTTTCTCTTCCACCTTTATTTTCACCCCTTCATTCCATCACTCGCTGCCCCTCTTCATGCCACCTCCAACAAACTTCTTTCCACACACATCACTTGCATGTCCCACAAAACCTTCTTTCATCAACCCCCATTCCTCCTCTAACTCCCCAACTTCTCTTTCTTTCACCCTTCCATATGCCACTTTCAGCCTGTCCTGATATTCCTATTTCTTCTCTGGCTTTTTCAACTCTTTCACCTTCACCACTTCCCTTCTACATCCCCCCGCTCTATTTCCCCACTCTTTTGCTACTACCACCTTTGCATCAACTAAAAAATAATCAGACATCCCAGCAGCCACACCCCTATGTGAATGCATATCTTTCACTCTACCAATCATTCTCTTTGCTACCAACACAATCCATCAATGCTCTTTCTTTCACTCTTCCATTTGCCACTCTCATCCATGTATACTTATTTATTAATTTCTTCTTGAAAAAACTATTATCTATCACCAACTCTAGCTCCACACACTGATCTAACAGTCTCTCGCCCCTCTCATTCCCACCTGATACCCCATACTTTCTTACAACACCTCCTACCTCTCCATCACCAACTCTGCTGTTCAAGTCACCCAACACAACTATATAGTTCCTTCTACTCAGACCATCTACGCACCTAGTTAACTCAATCCAGAAATCATCCCGCTCCTCCTCACTTCTCTCACATCCTGGCCCATACACACTAAGAAAAGCCCAACATTCCCTACCTATACTAACCCTCACCCACATCAGCCTAGATTACACTTCTTTCCATTCCACTAGCTCATTTACCATCCATTCACTCACCAAATGAAACACCTTCTCTCGCTCTCCCCCTTTCAGCCCCAGACACCCTACCTGTCACCTCACAAAATGCTACTTCTTCTCCTTTCATCTTCTTCTCACACAATGCCAATACATCCATCCTCCTCCTACCAAACAAATATCCAATCTCACAGTTTTTGCTCTCTGTCTTACTACAACCACGCACATTCAGACACCCCAAAACTAGAGTTTGGGGAGTTGTTACTCTCCCCTCTACTCCCCTTATTTTTTGATGCCTCGTGGGAGATTAATACAAGGGAGGGATTCCCAGTCCCCTCACCCCGTTCACTTTTAGTCGCCTCTTGCGACAAGCAGGGAATACGTTGGGTCTAAACTTTGATGTTGTGCCCTCCAGTAATAATAATAATAATAATAATAATAATAATAATAATAATAATAATAATAATAATAATAATAATAATAATAAAAGCTATGGTTTTCATATATAATTTCAACAAAAGATTTTACATATTCCCACCAATAATCTTGACTGAAAAGGGAAGTCATATTTTGGCTTTAGAAAATACAGTCATTACAAAGGATAAATGTTTTTTGTACAAGTTGCTTTAGAGTTATAATTTTGTACAATACTAAATTCCCTTCATCTCCAAATATCCTGTGTAGCTCTTAATAGATAAGAAAATGAACTTAGCAGATACTGAAAGATCAGTATTAATATTCAGTACTCTCATCACACAAAAGGTCTTCGTTTATCTATTTTGCGAAGCTTTGAGCAGAGATAGTCAAATGAAGCAGCAGTGATTATACCAATATAAAAAATACATTTAAAAAACAACTCATAAATCACAAGATAATAAAGCAGTATCGAGTAAAATATCACTAGGCCAATCACTATATTAAATCATAGAAATGAAAAGTTGGAAGCAATGCTTATTGTTACTAGGGTACTCATTGTATGTAATTGCCTACTACCATGTAGTTGTTTGGCCCATGGCCCCATCCGCCCGCTGTGATGCTACAGCTAAAGGTCTTTTGGACATAAATAAGTCTTCCTTCAGTTCCTATATTTAACACCGCATATTTTTTCATATTCATTCCGCAACTATTATCATTCCTCCTCATCTGACAAGTCACAATACTCCCCATCTCTGGTTCTCTTAGATTTTTGTTCTCTCCGTGCTCAGGCCCGATGAAGGCAATTTTCTTTGCCCGTCTTAGTGTCACACTCAAAAAAGTAGATAGCATACTTGCTTTCTGCTGTTATATGCTCACAAAATAGAACAAGTGAGGCACCCAAACCTTCGACTAATTTCCATTGAGAACCTAATTTAAACAGCAAAAGATTATTACAGGACAATAAAGTAAAATAATCAATGTTGGGATGACGAATAATTAAATATAATTGACAAGAGCATGCTTAATTTGCATAATAGAGTACCAAATTCTTCTTGATTAGTCAACTGATATTCTAAATAACTGCAAAGCAGAAAAATACTCAAAAGAGTGAAGATTTAAAAAAAATAAAAATACAGATTCTTAATATTTGCCATACGCTTTTTCTTAAAACACCCCGAAATAAGTATTCTTTTTCATGTCAAAATTTTTAGAACTGCTGATTGCTTCACAGGATTGTGAGATCTCAAAAAATTGTAAAAGCTTCTGGACCATTTTTCTTCTCTTGTTTTTTGTGCATTCAGAAGGGTTCGTTAGGTGTGGTTGTTGATACTGAAGAAAAATTCACGAGTTAAACCCATCTGCATATTTTCAGGGGAGACCCATTCGTTTGCTTTCAAGAAATCGGACTCAGAAATACTTTCATTGTTGTCTGCGTGTACCCTAGCTCTAATAGTTGTCTGTGTGCGTACACGTTTGTAATTGTCTTTGCAGATGGATGTGTTTGCATATGTGTGCGTGCGTGTGTTTGTCCCTGTGTTTGTGTATGTACGTGTGTGTATGTATGTGTGTGTGTGTGCGTGCGTGTGTGCGATGTCCTAAAAATAATTTCGAGGGAACTTGAATTGTTGATATTGCGGTTTCAGTGTGTAAAACTTTAAGTTGATTGACGGTCGATGAGAGAGATGCTTGCATTTACATATATACCTAAAATAGTTTTTGTTCATAATAACATTGAAAATTCCATGTTTTCCTTCTCTCTCTCTCTCTCTCTCTCTCTCTCTCTCTCTCTCTCTCTCTCTCTCTCTCTCTCTCTCTCTCTCTCTCTCTCTCTCTCTCTCTCTCTCTCTCTATATATATATATATATATATATATATATATATATATATATATATATATATATATATATATATGAATCATTTTTTTACCCCGACCGGGACTCGAACCTAGGACTTATGATTACTAAGTCAAGGCGCTACCACTACACCACAGAAGGTTAAAAGGAACCCAACCTTATAGCTTATATCTGCTATACATAGGAATGAACGCATTCTAACTGAATGCCACTATGTTCATATTACAGATTCCCCAACCTCACTCGTGGCTTCAGTTTAGCATTTAATTCGATTCCCAATCTCATTTGGGCCATGAAATAACCAAATAGCACATTACATATGTGAAAACATGAATCATTTTTTACCCCGACCGGG
>JAXCGZ010015595.1:0-2500 GCA_037179515.1 Halocaridina rubra | reverse complement strand
TATATATATATATATATATATATATATATATATATATATATATATATATATATATATATATATATATATATATATATATATATATATATATATATATATATATATATATATATATATATATATATATATATATATATATATATATATATATATATATATATATATATATATATATATATATATATATATATATATATATATATATATATATATATATATATATATATATATATATATATATATATATATATATATATATATATATATATATATATATATATATATATATATATATGTATATATATATATATATATATATATATATATATATATATATATATATATATATATATATATATATATATATATATATATATATATATATATATATATATATATATATATATATATATATATATATATATATATATATATATATATATATATATATATATATATATATATATATATATATATATATATATATATATATATATATATATATATATATATATATATATATATATATATATATATATATATATATATATATATATATATATATATATATATATATATATATATATATATATATATATATATATATATATATATATATATATATATATATATATATATATATATATATATATATATATATATATATATATATATATATATATATATATATATATATATATATATATATATATATATATATATATATATATATATATATATATATATATATATATATATATATATATATATATATATATATATATATATATATATATATATATATATATATATATATATATATATATATATATATATATATATATATATATATATATATATATATATATATATATATATATATATATATATATATATATATATATATATATATATATATATATATATATATATATATATATATATATATATATATATATATATATATATATATATATATATATATATATATATATATATATATATATATATATATATATATATATATATATATATATATATATATATATATATATATATATATATATATATATATATATATATATATATATATATATATATATATATATATATATATATATATATATATATATATATATATATATATATATATATATATATATATATATATATATATATATATATATATATATATATATATATATATATATATATATATATATATATATATATATATATATATATATATATATATATATATATATATATATATATATATATATATATATATATATATATATATATATATATATATATATATATATATATATATATATATATATATATATATATATATATATATATATATATATATATATATATATATATATATATATATATATATATATATATATATATATATATATATATATATATATATATATATATATATATATATATATATATATATATATATATATATATATATATATATATATATATATATATATATATATATATATATATATATATATATATATATATATATATATATATATATATATATATATATATATATATATATATATATATATATATGTATATATATATATATATATATATATATATATATATATATATATATATATATATATATATATATATATATATATATATATATATATATATATATATATATATATATATATATATATATATATATATATATATATATATATATATATATATATATATATATATATATATATATATATATATATATATATATATATATATATATATATATATATATATATATATATATATATATATATATATATATATATATATATATATATATATATATATATATATATATATATATATATATATATATATATATATATATATATATATATATATATATATATATATATATATATATATATATATATATATATATATATATATATATATATATATATATATATATATATATATATATATATATATATATATATATATATATATATATATATATATATATATATATATATATATATATATATATATATATATATATATATATATATATATATATATATATATATATATATATATATATATATATATATATAATATATATATATATATATATATATATATATATATATATATATATATATATATATATATATATATATATATATATATATATATATATATATATATATATATATATATATATATATATATATATATATATATATATATATATATATATATATATATATATATATATATATATATATATATATATATATATATATATATATATATATATATATATATATATATATATATATATATATATATATATATATATATATATATATATATATATATATATATATATATATATATATATATATATATATATATCTATATATATATATATATATATATATATATATATATATATATATATATATATATATAT
>JAXCGZ010015594.1:52500-55000 GCA_037179515.1 Halocaridina rubra | reverse complement strand
ATAAACTTTGTAAACTAGTGAAAGCTGATTTTAAGAAAATTATTAATTAGGGAATATATATATATATATATATATATATATATATATATATATATATATATATATATATATATATATATATATATATATAGTATATATATATATATATATATATATATATATATATATATATATATATATATATATATATATGCGTGTGTGTGTGTGTGTGTGTGGTGTGTGTGTGTGTGTGTGTGTGAATTGAAAAAAGGGAATCGCATGACCTCTAATGCTAGATAAAGGCTCCTCTTTAATTTCTCCGTAAATGTATTTAAAATGTTAATATATTTCTTATAGCATAGATAATGTGTAGTGAATTAGAATCTCTATGTCTGTAATACTAGCTATATATAGAAGCCCTAATCCACGGGAGGGCCTAAAACGAAGCCAGAAAATTGACTCTGATTGGATGGCATGTTATGGTCGGGATTCCCAGGTCCCTCACACCGCCATATTTAGTCGACTTCCACCACTATGTGAGAAAATGAACAAGCAAAAAAAGAAGGCATTATTACGCTTATGATGTTTATAAACATGTTCCCAGTTTGCTAGATAATAGTGCCATCATTACGCGTTGGACAGTGACAAATCATTTACTCTGAAGGTTTTTTGTGTCGAGTAATTATAGATTCCATGGCTCACTTTTTTCTCATCAACGCATTTATGAACAATTTAGACGTCGCTGATATATGATTTCTCTTATTACTGTTCTTTCAGTGCTCTTTGATTAAGTATCTTCGAAAACTACCATCTTTATATGTTGCCAATTTGTCGTTGTTTTTTTTTTTTATTTCGTTACATATTCGATGTGTGTGTGTGTGTGTGTGTGTGTGTGGTTTTTTTTTCTCAAAGAGTGGGTTCTTGAAATTGCACACCATTATGTCTGACGATCCATTTCGCTGACTAACGTGATAATTTATAAAACAATATCTCTGTTTGTATGTTTCCGTATATTTGTAAATATAGAATTATATAGTTATTCTTTTAAATTATTTTCTGTATTTGTTTTGCATATTAATTCTTTCTGTGGATCCATTCATCCGAAATTAAAAAATTTGCATTGCATTGTGTTTTTTTTTTCGATAATAATTTGTTTTGTATACATTCATACTTTTTCACCTGATAAATTACATTTTACATAATTCCTGTAAAACGTACAACGTTTAAGGAAATGTAAAAGAATGAAATCTGTTGTTTTGACTTAAAATCAGCATGTAAAAAATAACATGATTTTAAGTTATGTATTTTACGATTTTACTTTGAAAGAACAATTAGTCTCTCATGACACCCATTACCACAAAGAATTATAAAGAATTATCTGTGTGAATTAGTTCTCACATAATACTCCACTTACACATATGTACCGAATTGCCATCTGGATTGCTGCTTCTCTTCTTGCCACTAGCCTGCTGTTAGGGGATGTGGGGAGTAATAATGTGGAATGAAGCTTTCTTTCTCAGTTTTGTTACAGCTATGGCCACCACACTGACTTGTGTCTGTGCGTGTGTATATATATATATATATATATATATATATATATATATATATATATATATATATATATATATATATATATATATATATATATATATATATATATATATATATATATATATATATAAACACACACACACAGTCAGTCCCTTTTCGAATAGAGCTGGAAACAGACAGATTGGAGCTGGGGAATTAAGGGTGGATGCCCTTCCTTCCCTGTGCGGGATCGAGTCCACTTGGTCATGCTTGTCACTCTCCGACTCGCACTATCTGTATATATACACTGAAGTAATTGACGGATAAAACTCTATTGAACATTGAATTTGTGAGAAAAGTTTCTGTAATCGCCATCATTAAAGTCTTAAACATTTATATTTCACAAACTTCATTACTCATCTTATTCTGCTATATGAACTGGTCATTATTTCTGTTTATATACAAAAAGTTTAATCCTAATTGTAAAGCAGTTAGTCTGGTCAAAGTGCTCAACCATATATTAAAAGACCCCCTTACTCTCACCGTTCTACCATCTCCTCCACTCCACTATCACTCATTCTAAAACCGCGATCATTAAAGGGGGGTTTACACGGTCAAACGGTTCGTCGAACGCGGTTCGACAGACAAGTGTTTGAAGTGATGTGCGAACGTGTGAACGGGGTATTTGGCTGTTGAACACGTTTGTCGAACGTGTTCGACCACCAAATACCCCATTCACACGTTCGAACATCACTTCAAACACTTGTCTGTCTAACCGCGTTCGACGAACCGTATGACCGTGTAAACCCCCCTTAAGATTCCTATTAACTTGTGTTCTGCCTGGAGTTGTCCTACAGAAGTAGCATCACTTGCATTGAAGCTCTATTTCTTGTAGATTTTACAGTTGTCTGTCGCTCTGTCAGTCACCGAAATCTTCATCTCCCCACCCCACCCACGTCCAACTTTCTGAAAACAAAAATAATCCTAATTT
>JAXCGZ010015594.1:45000-47500 GCA_037179515.1 Halocaridina rubra | reverse complement strand
GCCTAATTAATGGGCTCAACGGCAGACTTGTACCCTGTTTACAGAGTGGATGACCCAAACAGTTGTGGGTAAGGGAGATTGTAGTGACTCTTTTACCCCAAGGAGCTAAAATGTAAACACTGGGGTGATCAGATCTTCCTTTCAATGGATGTGTGCTTTGACTTGGCCATCCCCTCATACGGGGATTCCAGCCATTGTATATTGAGGTATATATAAAAAATGCTTAGAAGCAATATGACACAGTAGATCAAGTTACATAAAACTGATTATATATGTACTTCACATATACGGAACTTATATCATTGCATATATTGTAAATATATAATGAAGAGAAATATGTAATATAATTTATATAAATATTATATGATACAATTTTATAGTTTTGCACTTAATAAACCGGATATTGGCATTCCCTCAGAATATGTGGTACGTTTTCTCCTTCTAAAGGGATGGGGTACCTTTTCTTTACTTTGCTTTACATACTGTATTAATAGTCGTCATTTATTATTATTATTATTATTATTATTATTATTATTATTATTATTATTATTATTATTATTATTATTATTATTATTATTATTATAGTAGTAGTAGTAGTAGTAGTAGTAGTAGTAGTAGTAGTAGTATAATTCTAGTTGATGATGTATCTTATTTTATAAAAAGCTTAACACGATATATAGACAATGATAACTGTCAGTATAAGTAAAATACCCTCTTTGGCGATTAAGGAAAGGGTGATGCAAGCTATGCGCATGAACTCTTCAAAGATAAATTAGCCTTCACGACTAATTGAACCACAGGTGCTTAATGATGTTCCCCTCTTTTTTGCAGGTAAGATCCATCATGAACAAGAAAGAACAGTCCAGATCTTACATTGCAAGGTAATAAAAACTGACCTTTAAAACTAGAGCCAAACATAAAGAGAAAAATTAATAATAATCTGGTTTCTTTTTGAATTTTTTTACTTTTAGTAATTATGGGAAAATGTATAAACCAACTGAAAGTTAAACATTTATAGCTTTTACAACGTTGCATAGACGGACATTTTCATTTTTTGATGTTATATACGGGAAAGAGAACTATGTCAATAATTCCTGTCTACTGACCAGTTTTATATTTTATTAATGATATATCTCTCTCCATAAAACTATGGATGCATATAGTATTTACTATTTTTTCATGTAGCGAATTCCAGTTATCAACTATTCTTACACTAAAGAGTACTTCTTTACTTTCTGCTCAGAAGTTTTCTTTTTTGCCAGGCTTCAAACTATGACCTCTGGTTCTAAAGCCACTCGTATCAAAATATCCCTCCTTGCCCATTTTATCAAAACAATGGCGAAATAGAAAACCCGTTGCCATAACCCTCCTCATAACTGACCTTACGCATCTGTGTAGCAGCTTCGTAGCTTGTCTTTGAACTTTCGCCAAATTAATAATATGTTTTTTCAAGTGTGGATATCTAAAGGATGCTGTACATTTAAGCTCTGGTCTCGCATAAGGTACACAATTACATCCGAACATTGTTTGGTCCTTGTGACTGAAGGTCAACCTCATGTTGGCTAAGAAAGCATTGCTTTTCAGGAGACAAATATTATACATAATACGCTTCCCTCAAGAACTCTGCGTTCTCTGATTCGTGAAGTTCCTCTCCTGCTATTGAATGTTTAAACCTCTTCTTTCTTTTGCACTCTCGATATACTCATTATTTTACATTTTGGAGCACTGACTCTCATTCGCCATTTTCTCTGACCACTCATGTGGACCATTTAGGTCTTCCTAGTTTCTGTAAACTGACTTTGTACAATGATATTAAAAAGGAAATTGACCATCAAAGAAAGGTGTAGTGGATGTAAATGTATGAAAACTCAGATGGCTTTTGCATCTCTCGTCAGTACTGCAAAGAATTGCATGTATGTATGTATGTATGTATGTATGTATGTATATATGTATGTATGTATGTATGTATGTATGTATATATGTATGCATGTATGTATGTATGTATGGATGGATGGATGGATGTATGGATGCATGTATGTATGTATGTATGTATGTATGTATGTATGTATGTATGTATGTATGTATGTAAGTATGTATGTATGTATGTATGTATGCATGCATGCATGGATGTTGTGTATGTATGTATGCATGCATGCATGCATGTATGTATGTATGTATGTATGTATGTATGTATGTATGTATGTATTCATGCATGGATGGATGGATGTATGTATGCATGCATGCATGCATGTATGTATGTATGTATGTATGTATGTATGTATGCATATATGTAATGAAATGGTAGAGCCCGCAAGTTGGGAATTACTCTTTATAACTTTTGTGCGATAAGAAGGACTTCCAACCTTAATCTCCTTCACGCATGCTATAGCAGTTATTTACTTACTATTGAATAATGGACCCCGGACACACCAAAGTATGCTTCAGTAAATTAAAAATAAAACAATTGCTGCGCCTCTAGATTTACTCATTTGAACAATTA
>JAXCGZ010015594.1:17500-30000 GCA_037179515.1 Halocaridina rubra | reverse complement strand
TTTATAATTAATCATGTAAGCCTGTTCACAACGAGTTTTCAAATAAGTGTATGAAATAGTTTTCTCAAATATGGACATTTACCTTGTATGTATAAACACAAAGTACTAAATTTGAATGCTTTGCACATGGATATGCCTGGAGAACAATCCTCAATGCACATATGTGGGCTGCGGTATAGCAGTGGTTAGACACTCGACTCTGGAGGTGACACGCCCGTGTTCGAGTATACCTCGGGGAGTCAGGAAGGGCATACAACCTTAATTCCCCACCTCCAACCTGTCTATCCATTCCCAATGCATTGCTTTTTTTTAAATGAATAAATGGCAAACAACCAAAGCTTGTATGTCAGATCTTAATAAAAGTATTTATTATTAATGATAAATTGTATATTATGCGAGCTTTGAAAGTAAGAGAAGGGGTTATCTTGCATAAAATAACCATATGCTAAATATGGTTATTAATATCTAATTAACGAAATAATTTCTACGACTACGAGCTAACTGATTCTAGATGGCATAACAAATGCACCATTAGTATTAATAAAAGCTTAAGGTCGCTTTCACACCAAAGTGGCACGTTGCACGTGGTATGACACGTGGCACGCCGGTTGAAACGAACATTCGGAAATATATGAAACCTTTCACACACAAGTGGCACATGGGACGTGTCATACCACTTCTGTGTGAAAGGTTCATATATTTCCGTATGTTCGTTTTCAACTGGCGTGCCACGTGGCATGCACGTGCGAGTGCCACATTGGTGTGAAAGCGGCCTAACTGCTCAGCGAAATGTGAAAGCTTTGAGACCTATTACGGATTAATGGAAGTTAGAGGTATCGATTAGTCATATGTGATGTATTGATATTATATAATATGATTACACCATCCCTGTGTAGATCATTTAGAAGGACTCGAGTTCAACTCCCCAGAGGTATCCTATGCAGATTCACTCTATTTAGTACAGCAGATGCCAGGATATCAGGAGAATCATTCCAAATATATCAAAAGTGTGAAAATTAACATACTATTCAAGTTCTTAAATTCTTTTTATATAAGAGCAGAATCCACGTGATCAGACTCAAATAGTGGTAGCCATCTTGGATTCCAATATGGCTGCCATACTTAAGCAGGTTTTACAATATTTCTCCTTCCCAAGTACATAATCATGATTTAATTATTTATTTATTTTTTAAAATGGAGAATCTTTATTATGGAATAGTTCCTTCACAACCTAGAGCTTTAATATCGGTGAATTTGCTCATTCTACAGTTCTTATAGCAACCCAAAAATCATAAATTTACTTTCTGTCCCTTATGCATATATATATATATATATATATATATATATATATATATATATATATATATATATATATATATATATATATATATATATATATATATATATATATATATATATATATATATATATATATATATATATATATATATATATATATATATATATATATATATATATATATATATATATATATATATATATATATATATATATTATATGTATGTATGTATGTATATATGTATGTATGTATGTATATATATATATATATATATATATATATATATATATATATATATATATATATATATATATATATATATATATATATATATATATATATATATATATATATATATATATATATACATATCATCATCATCATCATCTTCGCCTCATGGAAATTCTGATTTTGCCCTGAGCATTGTATGGAGCAGAAACTTGGAATGCAAGAGATGATGAAAAAAAAAAAAGTTTAATGTATTGGAGATGAAGGGGAAGTATGCTTGGTATATCTATTATAGATAGATCGAGAGATGAGGAGGTGAGGCAGAGATCAGGTGTTGTAAGAAAGCTGTCAAATAAGTTCAGAGAGCTCTGAGTTGATTTGACCACATGGAAAGGATGAGTGATGAACGACATGCAAAGAGAGTGTGGAGTGGTTAAAGGGAAGCCAAGAGGAAGACCTAGAGTGAGATGGATTAATGGCGTGCAAAGAGCACTGGAGGGGTCGAGCCACCTCGGGAAGAGTAGTGGCAACCAAACTAAATAGCAGTGGTGAAGCTTAAGAAAATGGAATTAACATATAAAAAAAAGAGCGAAATCTGTCTCTGACCCCGAGGTAGTAACAGCAAGTGACTTTGAAGATTCTTTTGATCATAATAAAATAAATGTGTTGGAATACTGACATCCAATTAATTAATGACTAATTATATGAATGACATTTGAAATCCTGCATATGTAGATAAATTAAGGTATATATTTACTTCCACACAACAACGAGTAGATATCTGGCATTATGGTATGCAAGAGATAGGAATGAGTGGAGGAAGATTGTGTATAGGAGACGGGGGACAAAGCACATTGAACTGTAACGGTCGGACTCACGGCAGAATATACTTGCCCGTCTACCCTGTGGTGACCCGAGCAGAATGGTGGAGGGGGTAATTTGGCAATCCTTAATCCCCATGGAGCTAAGAGAAGTAATTAAGGTGTGTCTTGGCTAGTGGTGAATGCATGTTCTTGACTCGGCCACCACCCTTAATAGGGGGAATTCGGCAACTGTATATAGATAGATAGTTCTTCTCTGTTCCTTCAATCCCGTTGATATCCATTCATCTCCAGTTTATCTAAGTATAATATATATATATATATATATATATATATATATATATATATATATATATATATATATATATATATATATATATATATATATATATATATATATATATATATATATATATATATATATATATATGTGTGTGTGTGTGTGTGTGTGTGTGATTACCTAATTGTGATTACCTAATTGTGTTTACGGGAAAGAGCCCAAAGCTCGTATCTTCCCGTCTCCTGATCGGTTCCATTTTTAGACTTAGTCATACTTATCATACCTGTCTTTAAAACTATGGATTGAGATAGCATTAACTACCTCCTCGCTTAGCGAATTCCAATTATCAACTACTCTTACACTGAAAAAGTATTTCCTTACATCCTGCAAACAAGTTTTCTTACGAAGCTTCAAACTATGACCTCTAGTTCTAGAGCCAGCCATATCGAAATATCGATCCCTATCCACTCTATCATAACCATGAAGGAATTTAAAGACTGTCACCATATCCCCCCTTACTCTTCTAGCTTCGAGTGATGGCAAGTCTAATTCCCTCAGCCTCTCATCATAACCGAGATTGCGTATTTCTGGCACCAGTTTCGTGGCATGTCTTTGAACTTTTTTAAGTTTAGCTATGTGCTTTTTCAAGTGCGGATTCCAAAAGGGGGCTGCATATTCGAGTTTTGGCCTCACATAGGTTACATAAATATTTCTGAACATTTCCTTGTCCATGTGCCTGAAGGCTACCCTTACATTTGATAAGAATGCATATGCTGCCCTTACTACGCCATTTATATGTATTTCTGGAGACAAATCTGCCAGTATGTTTACTCCTAGATCTCTCTCATTTTCTGTCTCTTGAAGTTGTACTCCAGCCACCGAGTAGTCAAGCTTGGGCCTTCTTGCACTTGTACCCATTCTCATTACCTTACATTTTGAGGTATTGAATTTCATTAGCCACTTTTCTGACCACTCATGCAGATTATTTAGATCCTCCTGAAGTTCTCTACCATTGTTCTCGTTTTTTACTTTCTTCACAATCTTTGCATCATCTGCAAACATATTCATGAATGAATTTACAGACTCTGGTAGGTCATTTACATATACAAGGAACAAAAGTGGCCCTAAAACTGTGTGTGTGTGTGTGTGTGCGTGTGCGTGTGCGTGTGTGTGTTTGCTATATTGTATTACTTCCCAATGTAAGAACAATGTTTTATTAAGGGCTTAGATCTTGTATTCTTATATTTCTGTTCAATATCTCCCTCCTCCTATCGATACCTCTGTTTCCCTACCCCAGGTACCTAGAACACATACAGGTCGAGACGAAATTTTTAAATTGGTAGACGGGTAACGATTTCTTAACTTTATGCAGACTTTTTACATCGTGTGACGATGTAAACAATGCTCTGTGCGCCCTCATTCTGTAAATACTTTTTCTTGTGAAGATCTAAGACTCTCTACCGAAAAAACAGTGCCCAGTAAGTGTTTGTGAATATGTGGAGACAGTGATAATGCCAGTTCATATGTGAAATTAAGTCTGTTCGTAGAGTTTTTCATGCTATAAAAAGTTAATTTTCCTACTGGACTCCTACTCAAATTTTTCAAAAGCTGCGCATGCGCACTGGGACCCTATGACGTAAATACCACTGATTGGTGCGTTTTCTTTCAACTTGTTTTATATATTTTTATCATTTGTTAATTAAATAACACGGAGACTATTGTTTTGTAGGCCTTTCTAAATACATTTGAAAAATGGATAATTCATTTGATCTCACAAACAAAGACGATAATCCTCTCGAGGAAACGACGGAAGAAAGAGTGGTAAGAAGCAACCCACCACTGGCCACTCTCAAGAATCCGTCACGAGAACTTCTTGGTAAATATACAAAAAGCGAATTGCAAAAACACTGCATTCAGTTGGGCCTTACTGGTATATGGACAACTAAAGAAAATTTGATTGATAAAGTGATAACATATTATAGAAGCATTGATGAATCACCATCGTCACATGATGCTAACCAAGAGAGAGAGAACGAAACTTACGATTCGACAGAACTGTACCACATATTTCAAAAATTTGTTCGAGAAACTAACGACAAACTTTGCGTGATGAACAAGTCTTTAACAGAAAAGGAGAGAGAAATACAAGAACTAAAAACAAAATTATTCTTGGCACAGGAAACCATTAAACAAAATCAAGAAGCAATACAAAACCTCAGTGAAACAAATACCCATGCCAGACGTACGAACGCACCCCTTGAAGGAAATACCTTATTGATTGGCGACTCTTACTTAAAAGAAATAAAATTAAGCGACCTTCTTGAACATGTAGAAATAAGAACACTTCCAGAAGCAAACTTGAAGATACTAAAATCTTGGATAAGTGAGGAACTTGATCACTTGCCAAAGGAATGTGTTATCTACTGCGGAACACAAGATCTACTTGACGAAGTTGCTACCCTAGAAACAATTCTTGATACCCTTGGGACTGTAATCGCTGAACTTCAGGGGAAAAACAAAGATATTGAGGTCAAGGTTTGTGAATTAGTCCCAAGTTTGAAGACAAGTGGTTTGCCTGATAGAATATATCAATATAAAACCCAGTTGCATGAATGGTGTAATAACAATGGGGTTACATTCATTAAGACAGCAGAGTTTTTCAAATTTGGAACTGGTGATATTGATATTAGCTGTTACGAAATTCGAGATGATATGGAAAATGATTTACTTAATAGAATTGGAGCAATCAGACTATTGGATGCTATTTCTTCTGCTTGTACAAGTGACTTTATCTGCCGAGATTGGAAAACAGTAAAATCAAATTTGTTTAATGCTAGCAACAATAAAATAAAATCTAATGATAAAAGTGACAGAGGAGGTAGTGACAACAGAGTGAACATGAATGTTAAAGGTAACAATACAGTTAGATTTTATCAAAATAGAGGCCAAAATACGGGAGTCAAAAATAGTTTCTTGCGTGGTAGATATGGTGATACTGGCTCCCAGGGACGATACAGCAATACAAACACCTGGCTAAGTCATACTAACAAACAAAATGGAGAAAGAAAGGATTATGATTATAATAATTTCTCGCGTGGTAGACATGGTGATACTGGCTCCCAGGGACGATACAGCAATACCAACACTAGGATAAGTCATACTTACAAACAAAACAGAGAGAGAAGGGATTATGATTATGTGCAAAGTCAAAGATATGGATGTTATAATTGTGGTGAGGTCAATCACCGCCAATCAAATTGTAGATTTGATCATAAAGTTAAATGTAATGTATGTCATGAATATGGTCATAAGAGTAAATTATGTAAAAATAATTATTATTATTAGAATCATGGCCAAGAAGACAGTGCCGATGTGAAAGTTACTTGTAAATATAATGATAGATTATCTGTCGTACATATAAATGCACAATCTCTGTTATCCCATATACTAGAAATTGAACATATGCTTGTACAAGAAAATATTGATGTTCTTTGCATTAGCGAATCATGGCTGTATCCGTCAATTAATAATGCATTTATTAATATTCCTTCATATAATATTTATCGCTATGACAGTGGTAGAGGTGGAGGTGTATGTTTATTTGTCAAAAATTATTTGAAGGCCACTGAACTAAATCTTGAAACTGAGAAGCACGAAGGAGTGGAAGATAAATGGATCTCTGTCCAACATAAAAAGTTTCCTTCTATTATCATAGGCTGCGTGTACCGCCACCCCAAAGCCCCGGTAACCTCTTTTAGCTATATTTTGGACGTTTTTAAGGAAATAATTTTAAAAAACAAACCAGTTTTTATATATGGCGATTTTAATGATGATCAACTAAAAAGAGAAAATAAAATGAGTAGACTTATTAAGAATTTAAATCTAGAACAGATTATAAATAAACCAACTAGAATCACTCCCACTTCAGTTTCCCAAATCGATCTAGTAATAACAAACTCCAAACATATGATAACTAAGTGTGACGTAATGCCAAGCCCTATAGCAGACCACGAGGAAATTGTAACGTCCCTAAATATTCGCAAACCAAAGAGACAACCAATCTTTAAAACATTCAGATGCTTAAGAAATTATTCACAAGAATTACTTTGTAGTTTACTTATGAATGAAGTACATAAATTAAATGAAATTCTATATACCGATAATATTAATATACAAGTAAAAATTTTAACCAGTGTCTTATCATCATGTATAGATCGATGTGCACCACTCGTGACAAGAGAAATATTTCGTCCCCCCGCTCCTTGGATAACAGATGACATAAAAAACATTATGAAAGAAAGAGACAAACTACAAAATGAAGTAAAACTACAAAGAGATAATATCCCTTTAAGAGAAAAGTTTACAGAGCATAAGAAACAAGTAAAATCATTATTAAGTAACAGTAAGAAACAGTATTACAAAAATGAATTTCAAAACGCTAAAGGCAATATCTCTGATACATGGAAAATTGCTAAAACCATGCTTTCCAGTAACTGTAATAAAAGTAGTAACATATCAATTATACCCGATGAGGTAGATGTAAGTGCTAAAGCAGAAGAGTTCAATAATTTTTTCGCTGAAGTGGGGAAAAAACCTTTGAAAAAACAAAAAAAGAAATAATAAATGAAATCAATAATAGTAATGATGGTAATAATAATGATGATGGTAGTAGTAATAATAATAGTAATGTTGATAATGGTGTAAATAATAATGATGGTGGTAGTAATGGTAATGATAATAGTGATGATGGTAGTAATAATAATAATAATGTTAATTTTGAAGAACATAGTGCATTCAATAGAAGTAATGATGTCTTTAACCCTACTACAGTAGATTGTAATACAGTAATCTTAGTAATAAAAAATCTGAAAGACTCTAATGCATATGGATCAGATGGAATTTGTTTTCGTTTTATTAGAGATTCATTATTTGTAATAGCATATTATCAGACGGTAATAATCAATACTTCCATAGTTACCAATATTTACCCAGATTTATGGAAAAATCCCCATGTAATTCCTGGTTTTAAAAAATGGAAATCCTGACGACGTCTCTAACTATAGACCAATCTCTTTACTACCAATTTTATCAAAGATACTTGAAAAGATTGTTGCAAATCAGTTAAGTGAGTTTCTTGAAAAAAATAAACTTATTGCAAAAAGTCAACACGGTTTCAGGCCAAAATTATCAACTGAAACTGCCTTATTGAAAATATCAGATGAAATATACAAAAATATAGATAATAAGAAAATATCATTGCTACTACTACTCGATCTTTCTAAAGCTTTTGATAGTGTACACCATACCATCTTATTAGAAAAATGCAAAAAAATGAACATTGACCCAAGCTGGTTCGAGAACTATTTAAAAAACCGCTACCAGTCAGTCAGAATAAAAGATGTAGTTTCAAGTCGCAAGAAGGTATTGTTTGGGGTCCCTCAGGGATCGATCCTAGGACCTATACTTTTTCTAATATATGTAAACGATCTAGTAAAATATTTACCTAGCTGTTATGTCATTCAATATGCTGACGATACTCAAATCTTAATTGAAGGAGAAATTAATGATTTAGAAAATATTATTCGTAGAGCAGAAGAAATTTTGTATATGGCTAAACGTTACTTTCTAAAAAATGGTCTGTTACTTAATGAAACTAAAACCCAATCTATTCTTATTGGATCCAGACAATTATTATCAGAAGTTGATGACAATCTTCATATAAATTTTAACGGTAATATCATTAAGCCAATGAACTCGGTAAAGAACCTAGGTGTCTATTTTGACCGTTACATGAATTTTGAAATGCATATAGATGAAATTTATAAAAAAGTAATGGGTACTCTAATATATCTAAATAGGGTAAAAGACTCATTTGAAACATCAACTCGTATAATAATTGTCCAGTCCTTAGCTATGAGTTTAATTAATTACTGTCTTAAAGTTTGGGGATGTACAAATAAGACTCAATTACAAAGAATGCAAAAGTTACAAAACTTTGCAGCACGAGTGGCTGTTGGCAATGTAAGAAAATACGAGCACATCTCTCCTGTTTTAAAAGATCTAGAATGGATAAAGATTAGAGATAAATATGTTTTTGATATATGTACCTTTGTCTTTAATATACTAAGAAACAATCTTCCTGATTGCTTGTATAATTTTTCTACAGTAAGCTCAGTTACCGGGTTAACTACCCGTCAAGGGGAAGATTTATTAGTACGAAGGTCTAAAACTGATATTGGCTCAAGAGATATAAACATTCGTGGACCTTATTTATATAATCAGCTTCCCAGAGAACTAAAAAATGCTGGTTCAGTGTATACTTTTAAATATAATCTTAAGAAGTTACTCTTAAAGGAAGATTTTACTTGTAAATTTTAATAGTACACCCATCTTTATGATTTGTTTGTTTTAGTATGTCTATATCGTACACCACAGATGTCTATCTGGAATATATATGCATCTTATTTGAATACCCAATGTATGTTGGAAATAAAGACTTATTATTATTATTATATTATATTATTATTATTATATACTCTCTCTCTCTCTCTCTCTCTCTCTCTCTCTCTCTCTCTCTCTCTCTCTCTCTCTCTCTCTCTCTCTCTCTCTCTCTCTCTCTCTCTCTCTCTCTCTCTCTCTCTCTCTCTCTGTGTGTGTGTGTGTGTGTGTGTGTGTGTGTGTGTGTATGTGTGTGTGTGTGTGTGTGTGTGTGTGTGTGTGTGTGTGTGTGTGTGTGTGTACGTGTGTGTGCGTAGACGAATTTTAGATAATTACATTGTAAGAGAAGATCTCTTCAAGGTAATCCTTGACCCAAATTCAAAGATTAGTACCTTTATAAATACAAAGGATGAATTACGAATGTGTGACTAAAAATAATTTTGTTTAACTATTTGTCTAAGCAATTAATGCAAAAAAATAATATGGTTGCAGCAAAATGACCCTTGTCATGATCCTTTAATACAACCAGAGTAATAAAAATGCAGATCTCTCTCTCTCTCTCTCTCTCTCTCTCTCTCTCTCTCTCTCTCTCTCTCTCTCTCTCTCTCTCTCTCTCTCTCTCTCTCTCTCTCTCTCTCCTCTCTCTCTCTCTCTCTCTCCTAAGGGAGAAGACTTTTTTTGCGATCTGATCATTCGTTAGTGTTTGCTTAATAACAATTGTAAAGTTTTTTTTTTTAAACGTGAATGAAACAGGATGAAACTAATAAATTTTGTATGTATGGCGTCGAAGATTGACTGGGTAAAGTTAGATAAAGTCTTTCTTGCTTGGAGAACACCCATTAGATAATATTTTAGTGTGTGTGTGTTTGTTTTTACTAGGGGTATTATTGAATAATCGCAAATGCATTATCACTTCTTCGCCAACATCTATAATCTCATGGCATTTAAACTACCAAAAGGATCTTAGCAAGGGATCTCTTTAGGACTTGTTACGTGTTCAACCTCCAGACCCTATATGGTGTGCTTACTAAACAGTTAAGAGTTGCCTTTGATTTAGGATATAAAGAACGGTTTTAGCGTCTTCATATTATTTCCAAAAAACAGTACAAACGAATATGTTCTTTGAGGCTGGCCACTAGCGCTGCAATTGGAACCGCTTTGGTCAATTACAAACTGAAGGAAGGAGGCCCAAGGAAACTTTATTTCATCATGAAGATGCTACGTAGAAAAAGTGCTCTCCATCGAGTGGAAGAGGGAGGCAACGAAGAAGGCAGTGCCTCAGTAGCCTGGGGCTCCTTCAGTCGTACTTGAGAAAGAGAGAGAGAGAGAGAGAGAGAGAGAGAGAGAGAGAGAGAGAGAGAGAGAGAGAGAGGAGGCTGAACATTAGTCACTTGTATGGGGCCACTCAGGTAGTGATGAAGGGGTTAGAGTTGGCAGTGTAAAAAGTGATAGTCTTAATGATGATGAAGCAGTAATTGTCGGTCGGCGATGGTGGAGATAAAAGCGAGAAGAAGACACACACACAACCACAACGAACGACGTCAGTGAAACGCTTGTCATGCCGCTGTAAATCTGCGATTCGATACGATGAAATGATTACAATTATCACGTTCTGTTCCTTTCCTTTGGACTATCTAGAGAGTCTCTGTAGGATTCTGCCTTATGACTAAAAAAAAAAAAAATAATGCAAGGTAACCTCTCTCTCCTCTCTCTCTCTCTCTCTCTCTCTCTCTCTCTCTCTCTCTCTCTCTCTCTCTCTAAGCTTGAAAAAGTTCAAAGACATGCCACGAAAATGGTGCCAGAAATACGCCATCTCAGCTATGATGAGAGGCTGAGGGAATTAGACTTACCATCACTCGAAGCTAGAAGAGTGAGGGGGGATATGGTGACAGTCTTTAAATTCCTTTATGGTTATGATAGAGTGGATAGGGATCGATATTTTGATATGGCTGGCTCTAGAACTAGAGGTCATAGTTTGAAGCTTCGTAAGAAAACTTCTTCGCAGGATGTAAGGAAATACTTTTTCAGTGTAAGAGTAGTTGATAATTGGAATTGGCTAAGCGAGGAGGTAGTTAATGCTATCTCAATCCATAGTTTTAAGGACAGGTATGATAAGTATCACTAAGTCTAAAATGGAACCGATCAGGAGACGGGAAGATACGAGCTTTGGGCTCTTTCCCGTAAACACAATTAGGTAATCACAATTACGTAATCACACACACACACAAGAGAGAGGCAGAGAGAGACTATGAGAGGGACATCACCAGGAAGGCTAAAGAAAATCCCAAGCTTTTCCACAGCTTTATCAGAGGAAAACTGAAGGTAAAAGAACAGGTTTTAAGGCTAAAGAGAGTGGATGGAAGCATCACTGAGACAGATGAAGAGATCTGCAAAGAATTGAACAAGTAGTTTCAGTCAGTATTTACAGTAGAAAATACCCCACCCCCTCAGATTGCAGTGATAGAAGCTCAAGGGCCGGTATTAGAAAACATCAACGTTACAGCCACAGAGGTATGCAAAGCGCTGATGGATTTAGATGCTCATAAAGCTAGTCCTGATGACATATCCCCTCATGTGCTTAAAAAATGCGCAAACACAATATCAGTGGCACTAAGTATCATATTTAAGGAGTCACTGGAGTCGGGGGAGATTCCAAGATGCTGGAAACAAGCAAATGTGATGCCTATCTTCAAAAAGGGAAGGAGGGATACGGCTCTGAACTATAGACCAGTTTCCTTGACCAGCATAGTTTGCAAAGTTATGGAGAAACTACTAAGGAAACATATCTCTCTTCACTTGGAATCCTTCAACTTTTTGTCAGTGAGGCAACATGGCTTCAGAGAAGGTAGATCAACAGTAACAAACTTATTAGAATTTTATGATGAGGTAAGCCAAATCTTACAGGAAAGAGAGGGCTGGGCAGATTGCATATTCCTAGACTTCCAGAAAGTGTTTGACACTGTTCCACATGGGAGACTTATTAGGAAGCTGCAATCAATGGCTAGAATAGGTGGAAATGTTTTGGAATGGATAAAAACTTACTTAGAAGGAAGGGAACAGAGGGTTAGAGTAAGACACTCAGTGTCTGAATGGAGAAGAGTTAGTAGTGGAGTTCCACAGGGTTCAGTTTTAGGGCCACTTTTGTTCCTTGTATATGTAAATGACCTACCAGAGTCTGTAAATTCATTCATGACTATGTTTGCAGATGATGCAAAGATTGTGAAGAAAGTAAAAAACGAGAACAATGGTAGAGAACTTCAGGAGGATCTAAATAATCTGCATGAGTGGTCAGGAAAGTGGCTAATGAAATTCAATACTTCAAAATGTAAGGTAATGAGAATGGGTACAAGTGCAAGAAGGCCCAAGCTTGACTACTCGGTGGCTGGAGTACAACTTCAAGAGACAGAAAATGAGAGAGATCTAGGAGTAAACA
>JAXCGZ010015594.1:0-12500 GCA_037179515.1 Halocaridina rubra | reverse complement strand
AACAATTTTTGTTTTTGTTTCCTCTAATATTTATCTTTGTATTTCCAGGCTGTACTCCTCCTGCTCAGTATGATCCCAAATTTAAGAATGATGCCAGTGCAGCCGTTCCTTTAGACAAGTCCGATAGATGGAAGGCGAGCAAAGAGGTGGGGAGTTATCTATGCTTGATTTGATTTATTTTTTTATCAACATAATCCTTTTAATTTTCTTGAAACTGGTTTCTTATTTATTACACTTGGTTTTATTCTTCAAATTTTGACTGTTTGAATTTGCGTAGATGTGAGTTTACATTTTTTTGTGAATTTGTATTGACCTTGCAGAATGCATCAGAAACCTGAAAATCTTGTATTCATTTACCTCATTGTTTTGAAGTTTGCAGACATGGATGACTTATATCGTTTTATCCTGAATTTTAGAATGTTTTTAGACATTGGTTAGGCTTAGTTGTCTCTATAGTTCACCTATATAGGACTGAATGAATGAAATTTGTGTCTCTATAAGTTCCAATTATGGAGTGAGGCTGGGAATTCAATGCTTTATGCCCTTCCTAACTACTCACGGTGTGCTAGATTGCAAATCTGTTAAGGCTAGAAAATTGCAGTTGTGTTCCTTTTAGTTTTGTTGTCTTTTAGCTTTGGCCACCCTATTGATTCAAAATAAAAGAAGACTTATTAAAAATAATTTATCTTTAGTGATGTTGGTAATAGGGTTCCAATTACATTCATGTACTTTAGAGGGGTTTAATTAGTGGAAGGCAGAGTTCCTATGGACTCTAAATAACATGAAACATGTATTTTTAGAAGGGCCTTGCCTTTGTTTTACAAAATAAATATTCATCATCCTGCAGATGTAGTTGTTAAACACTCGAGTATTGTAAATTAAATAGGATTGTTGTTGGGTAGAAGCACCTTATCGTGACTTGTGTAGTCAGTTGGTTAAAAGTGTGAGTTATGGGTCTTAAAATGAGTGAAAAAAATATTAGGCTGAATCAGTAGAAAATGGGTTCTTAGTGATTAGCAAATTAGAGTTTAGAACACGTGTGCACTGAATTTTTGGAGGAAGTTTAGTGGAATTTGTAGGTACAGAGAGGTGAGTTGACATGAGTTTGCAGAATTGGATGATTAAGTTTTGCTTTGGAAGGAGCCTGTACATCTAGAAAGGTGGAATGCATACTAGATACCGAACGAGCCGAGTGATACGTCGTTTGAAGTGAATCATCAGTCAGCTATACTAAACCCTTTATGAATAGATGGGGAAGATCATGAACATATTAAGCACAATTATTTGTGATACTTAGGAACAGAAATTGTATGGTTTATTTTGTATATTATTGATGTGTTCGTAATTGGATGTAAATACTTATTTTCCTTTATCCATATGGAAGTGTTTGACACAATTTAATCTCTTGAAATTTATTCTTGATTATATTCCTCTTTTAGAAGATAAAAATTTTGAACTGTTTAAATGGATTTATTTTTATTTTTCAAAGGGGTTCATCTTGGTATTTCTTCACAAATACAGTATATTTAAATATTTTTTCAATATTGTTTCTGGAAAACGTTGTCAGTGTTACTTTCCATTGCTTTAGAAAAAGAAATATACTTTTAATTTGTGCATGCATATACCTTTGCATGTTGAGGCGTAATTGTTTTTCTTAGCTCAGAAAGGTATTTAACTCTTTAGACATCCAGGTTTATTGACAAATTAAATTTTGTAATGACTGCTCATGGCTATGCAATCATATATATTACATAGAATGGTGTATTTTGTAGGTGGTGCCAGGCCCAGGAGCTTATACTGGACCGTTGGTTAAATCACCCATCAGGCAACGTACTTGCACCTCCTCATCCAAGTTAATTTCTTCAACTTGCTCAACCGCATCAAGTTGTGGTACTTTTGTGAGTGTAAGTATATCATAAATTTGTACGATGCATTTGCTGTGGTAGTTCATGCAATTTAGGACGCAACTGGTGCAGGTTCTGTTCCACCAAGGACCGTTAAGGAGGGCATCCAGCCTTATCCCCCGGCTCCAACATGTCTTTGTCCCCCCCAATGCGAGTGAAGACTAATTGTGACAAAAAACTGTGTAGTATTTGGGGGCCGAGGTGACACAGTGGTTAGAGCGATTCAAGAAGTGGCAAACCCACATTCGAGCCCACCACAGAGCATTAGGAAGGGCATCCAGCCTTAAGTTCCCAAGTTCCAACATGTCTGCATTCACCCCCATTCAAATGCAGAGGATGATTTAGTAGTAATTTTTTTCTCCCCATTCTTGAATTTTATTGAAAAAATTCTAATTTTTTTATTATTTATCTCGGCATAAAAGTTGACGTGTTTAGAAATTTTGTGTGTGGTGCTGTGTTCTCTCGAGATGTAAATGTATAATGGTCTATAAACTTGAAGATCGGTTTGTAAGAAAAAAATTCATAGCTAGAAATCCCAAAGATGGACTTCCATTATATAGCAATCAACTTTAAAATATGACTTAAAATTTTATCTATATCTTTTTTAAATTTTGATAGCATAATTTATGATGTGTTGCTTTTCTAATTGTCTACATTTCTCATGAAACATAATATTAGCCTGTGTTTTATGCTTTGTTTCTTGGAACTTGCCTTTACACCTACTTCTATTCAGGTATTTTGTACCTTTGCTTTGTCCTTACTCTAATGGTACCCATTATATCATGTGAAACAAATATTATTAATTATATTTTGTGTAAACATTATTCATGATGCAAATATTATTAATGATATTTTGTGTAAACATTATTCATGATGTCCGCTGTGACAATTATGCACACAATTTTTCAAGTCATAACCATGTTATAAATGAAATAATGCTAAACTGTTACCGTGCAGTTTGAAAAGGTAGGAAAAGACCCATGAAAGACAACAAATGTGAACAGTATTTGAAGTACATTTTAATTTTGTGGCCTAATCTGGTCACCTTATCGAAGTATTTTGAGAGTGTGACAAAAATTAGATCACACAGTTACTGAGTACATCAGATATATTTCACGTTGTTTCTTTAATGGGCCTTTTACTACCATGTTCTAATATCTTTATTGGTCTATTGCTTTTGTCTCAAGAATTTTCTAAGCCATCCAGTTATTATATATTACATTACTAGCTGTATGTAACAGGGTATGCTTGCGGTAGTGATTCATTCAATAGGCTCCACCTGAACTTGCTCTAAAACTGACAACGGTTTTAGGGTAATCAGAAGCGTTGCTGGGTATTGATCAGGCTTTATTTTGTGCAGATTGTTCTAGATGAAATTTTTCCTTTAAATGGCAAGAATACTTACTGTATGTGGTCTAGCAACATGCACTAAGTAATCAATTGCCTCTGTTTGACAAAGAATTACCTTGTTTATACCTTAACTGTCATGGGATTTCCAGTATTAAGCTGTGAAAGACCTATGGTTTTTGCCAACATTTGCATTTCACACATAGTGACAATATCAGCCCCTATTTTAAAGATATTGTCATGTACCTTGCTTTTTGTTCATGTGAATAGACATGACATCATTCTCATCGCTACTTTCATCCACACTGACATTTTTCTTGCTGCAATCGTTTTAATGCTGATTTTCGTTTCTTTTTTTGCTTGTGCCTTTTTTTGTCACAACATCCACTGATCCTATCTTGCTAGATATCCTAAGGTTTAAAGGTCTGTGTTAAACAGCCATGACTGCTTTAAGTAATGGAACCTTGCTATTTCCTCCTTATCCACAATTACTCCTCAATGTAGCTAAGTAGAAAATTCGTATCTAGGGACTGTTTTATTGCAGTAACCTTGGACTTGTTGAAGCTATGAGCTTAGTGAATTAAGAAGTGCTTTACTCTTGTTTTCAGTTAGAACCCTATTTGTTCCTCAGTTGTGAGGGTACTCTTCATTATATCGTACTTTCATTGGCATATACAGTATCAGGATACCAGTGGAGGACTAAATCTTTGCAGTGCTCCCATTGTTTTGATTAGTGTGCCCTGTTTTTTTAATTAATAATAATAGAAATAGGGGTTCTAAGCTGCTTCAGGTAAAGTCACATTTTTCCCCCTTATTGCAGCCCCAGAAACCTCCCCCTTTAACCAGGTCACTCTCCATGAAAGCCATGCGCAAGGCACCTGGTGATAAAGATGTCAGAATTAATGAATTAGAGAAGAAAATCAGCGAATTAACTGAAGAAAGGGATGGATTGAAGAGTCTTGTATATCAGCTAGAAAAGCAGTAAGTTTGAGTGTTTCTTAATAAGTATTTCAAGTGTCATGATTATTTATATGTACAGTAATTGCTTTAGGAAACTGAATATTTTGTCACCTTTACTTTTTTTTGGAGTCGATATTTTCCCCGCTCTCTTTAGTTGGTATATGGATTATGACTTCTATTTATTAAGAAAAATTAATATTATTGCCATATAATGCTTGAATCATGGTAAATGTAAAGAATAATAATACAGGAGTCTCCTCATTGTTTCCACTAGATTATGCTAATAGATTCCCGGAAATAGAGACTTAGTTTGTCTTGTCAGCTTATAGGATACCATATATTTCCATGTATAAGACGAGGTAAAAATTATAGCAAATTTTCAAGTATTTATCACATATCTGAAGTATAAGAAGACTTCTAAATTACAAAACCATATGTATGTAGGCTAGCTTTTGCAACAACAGATATCTTATGAAATATTGGTTATGTAAAGGACTTTGGTTTTGCAAAGTGTGACATATACCCTGAGTGAATGCCCTTTCTAACCTCAGACAGTAGTGGGCCATGAACCCACGACCTGAAGAATCAAGATGTTGTTTTACTTACTGTAAAACATTGTTTTGTTTACGTTTCATTGCCAATCACAAACAACCCCTAGCATCAATACGACAATTATCGTTCGATTTACTGAACTGTTCTAAACAGTTACAAACAGCCTGGTGTATTAATGGCCATTGACTTGTACCTTATCAACAATCACAAACTGTCTTAAGTTCGTTAAAATTGCTTATTAACGCATAGATAAAAGTTGATCTCATTTATATGGAATTATTTCTCAAATAGGCTATTGACTATGAAGATGTGCCAATAATATATAAGGTATAAATGATTTTATTACCTTTATTATCAGTTAATTTCCTAATGTTAATCTTTTCATGTATGTCTGTGGTTATCGCACCGAGGCCAAGGCTAGCCCACCAATGAACACCACTTAGATTTCATTGTTTGATTTTAAGAATGGTAGTATAAGATTGTCCTATATGCGGAAATAGACGGTATTTACAATAAAATTATTAATATTGGCTGGAAAATTTTATGTTTTCATTCAATCATTGGGCACCTAAATTGAACACCTCTGCTCTAAAATTTAAACTTAATACCTTGTTATATCGCCTCATAGTTTCACACATTAGAAAATCATACAGCTTGGTTTTTTATCAGGATGAAAAGTGTTGAAAGTGACTTAGAAGACATGGGCGTGAAGTACTCAGATTCCCTGTTAGAACACGAAGCAGCTAGACGTGTTTTATCGCAAACACTGGAACAGCTGGACAGAGAAAGGCTTGTACGCATGGCTTCTGAAGGAGATTTGAATAGTTTGAAAGAGGAGTTTAAAAAATGCAGAGAGGAAAAGGAGGAAGTGGAGGCCAACATGAAAGATCTGGTACAGAAATATACGACCCTGGAGGATGCATTAGGTTAGATATTTTTTTTATTTTTTTTATGCTTTTTGTACTTAGAATATTGAAAGAGGCATTCTTTTGATATCGAACCATTTGGAATATTGCATGCCCCTTTCCTCTAGTTGGTGCAACACCTAAATTCCTTGTTGCTTTTGTGTTGCAACTGTCTATGTACTGATTATTGGTAGTGACATTTAAATATGATAAATCCTTTTACGTGCTTATCTTGAACTTTTCAGTCCTATAAGAGAATCAGAACAATCTAAACTTAGCTGGGTTAAATCATGCTGTTTGCTGTACTAATGTTTTAACATTTCCAAATTTGTATTAACTCATTCTTAGCTGCACAGTGCCATTTGTGGAGAGCAATTGCTGAATAATTGCTGGAGTCTGTACTCTTGTGTGTTTTTATCATGACATTTGCTACTTAGTCTTTGGTACAGATGCCTCACCTTGTATGTTTGTTTCCTTCACTGAATCCTCAGCCTGTGTTGATGTCTTCTAACAGTTATAGCCATATTTTTATTCTGAGTCTGTGCCACTTCTTACTTTGTATAAATTAAGCTATTGCTAAGGATAAATTCTGGAACCAGGCCTCACCTTTCCCTGGTATATCTTGACCTAACAATGTAGACTTGAATTTTCTCATTGACAATTTTCGGAGTAGATTGTGTAGCGCTTTGGACCAGTTCATTCTATCACTTGAGTGCTTTCACCCCCTTTATGCCAAGGACTCTTGTAGACAGAGGTGTGTGTGTGTGTTTTTTTTCTTTCTTAAACACATACGATTATGACACCAGGACAGGCAAAAAAAAAAAATTACATATTTCCATCCTTTATCTTTATGGCTTACTTCTAGTTCCCATATTCATTGAAGCTGACCTATAAATTCCCTTAATTATTCCCTCCTTGTCTATTCTTTCTCAGTGTCTAGACCATGCTAGAAAAGACTGGTTTGTAACAGATTCTAAGTGCCAGTAAATTTGAGACCTGAGTAGTTTGGAGAGTTACTAAAACCATGAGTATGGTCATCTGACGTGTTAACTCTTGATTCATAAGGTATTTAGGGAAAGTGCATGCACTGCATATTGGCTTAACTACAGTACTATAATGCTTGAAAACCGAAATACTCTTAAGAATATTTAATGACTTCAGTAGCTTGTGAGGAAGCCGAGAATCGTGATCTAGAGGAACGGCTTGAAAGTGAGATTAAACAGGCAAAGGAAGCAGCGTTGTCAGCAGAGAAAGAAATATTGAGCTTGAAAACCTCGAGTGATGGATTCTGTACTCAGATTACTCAGTTGAAGGTATAGTCAGTAAACTTATTTTTCTTCATTTTGTTTAAATTTTCAGTATATGTATGCAGTAGGATGCACTGCACCCCTGTATTATATCATATAAAACCAGCTTTATTGTGATAAATTCTTTTTCCCTCACTTACCCAGGGAATTCAGAAATAGGTATAAAGGTATAATTAGTTATTAGTAAAACTTCAAATATATTTCACATATTGTTCATGTAAGTTCTTAAATATTAATATAACTGTTAATTCTAGATCGACATGAAAAAAAAGTCTCAAGCAGTAGAGGAAATGCAGCAGTGTATCGAGGGCTTACGTGAAGAAAAACTCCATCTGGTAACATTACGAGATAACCTTGAAAAGACTGTGGAGACCAAAGAGGAAAACCTTGCAAAGTTACAGCTGCAAATATCAAACACTGAGAGAGAGATGGAAGAAGAACGTGTTACTCTTAGATCCAGAATTGGAGATTTGGAGAATCATTTGAAGGAAGCGGAAAATGAGCAGAAAACTAATACTGAAAAGGTAATCAGTTTCTATATCCACTACACACTTGTATGCATTTATTTATTTGTTGCAGACTGCTTTGCTGTATGTTTTATAAAAAAATCTAAGTCCTTATTGGGTTGTCATCATAATATTTGTAAGAATGATTTGGCAGTGTTAAAGACGTCATTTGTACAAGTCTTGCATAGGAAAGTTTTTTCTCCACTTTGTCTTCTAAAGTTTTGTATATTACCATCGAATTTTTATTAATTGCTACATATTAAACATGCATCCATTCTACATTCTTACTGTTTTTGAGGCCCCTGTACTTAAGACATCACTGTTTCTTTACTGGTTTATGCTTACAAGATGCTATGGGCAGAGAACATTCTGAATTAGGTCTGTTAAATGGATTATGAATGCTGAAAATTGTATTCCACTGAATTTTTAGTTATTAAAGAAGCTCTCTAATTCACTGTAAAAAATGTGAATAGCTTGTCATGGCATTGAGACAACAAAACCCTTGTACTGCGTTAATATTTTTTCGTGTATTAACGAAAAAATATTAACGCATGAAACTTGATAGCTTGTCAAATGTGGCACCACCAATTCCGGTACTATTGCTTTATATAGCTATGTTGCATATTGTGGGACATGGTGAAGGACTGAACCCATCATAAATCATAGCATTAGGCATATTTCTACTTATGTATCTCAGAGTTGACTGACAAGTCAAATCTATTTCTGTTACTGCACTAACTTTAATTACCATCCTCGGAATTGATGATATTTTTGCTGCCAGTTTGTCATTACATATATTGTAGCTTTGATATATGGTATTTAGTGCTGCTTTGTTCATTGCTGAACTATCTCCCTATTCTTATTAAATTATATTGGATTTGAGGATATGGTTGTTTTTCACTTTTAGTGAAGGCTTTGGGGGAAAATTTCAGAGCTTTAGAAATCTCCAAATATGTACTGTACTTTCCATTCATTAGGGACTTGAGTATACGTCATTTATGATTTTTAACCTCCCCCCTTTTTTTCTCTCAGGTTAGATCCTTGGAAGACAAGATTACAAACCTTGAACAAGAAAATCTTGGTCTCAACCAATTATATGAGAAACGACTAAAAGAAAAGGCTTTGTCTGAAACTCAAGCAAATGCCAAGCTAGAAGAGATGACGAAACAGTATGAACGTTATGAAGACCAGCTGAAAAACTTGCAGGTTTGTCCAATTATTGCAAAAGTATAAATAATTATGGTAAGGTCTTAATTTAAGAGTACTCGTTACTTGCTTAGTCATTAAGGTAATGTCAAAAAGAAGTTCAAGTATATTCTAAGTACTCCTTAGGGGATACTATATCGTATATATTAGTCTATTGGTGGTAGAGCTAAGTATTGACAATTTAATATTGTATGCTGTTTATTTTGGTTCGTTAAATCCTCTATGCACATTATTACATTCATAGAGGAGAAAGTGTTGCTACCATATGCCTTGCTATATTTTTATAAATTTACCACCTTGGTACTACCACATGTACAGTATTGTATAACCAGTCACCTGTTGCGATTCTACAGCGGAAGGGGTTCTTGGACTTAAATAGGGCTGTCTAGGACAGTTCGATGTTAAGTCTTCCTTCAGTTATGGTTCTTTTTCTATACCTACATCAACACCGAATATTCTTGGATATTTGCTATACATCTCCTACTATCCCTTCATATCTGACAAGTCACAGCGCTGCCCATCTCTATTTCTCATTATGTATTCTTCATGTCCAGGTCCGATGAGGGCAGATTTATTATTGTTATACTTTTTTTTTGGCCCATCCTGGTTGGTCTCAGTCATACAAAAAAAAAGTACACCTAGTTTTAAAATTTGTAAATTACTTACATACATATACAATGGCAGCAAGCCCCCTAGAATGAGGGATGGCTTGGTCAAGTCACATTCTCCAGATGATGAAGTTGTCGACGTTCCTCGATCCTAGTTCAATTCTTAAGTGTATATACAGTGATCATATCTCTTTACATGATCCAATTTGTAAAATGCCTGTGTGCCAGTAAGACTGTATTGCCCAGTCCAGGACAGGCCATGTATTTTAAAGAATTATTGAATAATTTCTTTGAAGTAGTTTTTTTTTTAAGCCATACCTCACTAAAACTAGTGGTGACTATGATAGCATAGTGGTTAGAGCACTCAACTCAGGAGGTGACAGGCCTGTGAACGAGGCCATTGGCAAGATGTTAGAAAGGGTATCCAGCCTTAATTCCTCAGCTCTAACCTGTCTGTGTACACCTTTATGATAGGGATTAATAGCGACATAAAACTGCAAATTTCATATAACTGACACCTATAGGGTGCCCAAGCTGTTTTGTGGCAAGAAAAGAGCATTTTTAGGGATGATAGGATTGCCAGCTTAATTAGTTGGCTTTTCAGGTACCAAGGGAAGACTTGTGAAGGAGTCTTTCTACCCCATATTTTATTTCAACATTTGCATATGCATATTTGATGAATTTCAAGACTGCATGTGATGAGGCTGATAACCAAAAGGTTGAGTTGGCAGAGTGGAAGCGCTTGAGACATAGATTCATTAGTTCAGAGGGTTCCTGGGCCACCATGGTCTAAGGTTAGAAAGGGGATTCACATAGGGTTACAGTCACACTTCCCAAAAACCAAGCTCAAAAGAAGTCACCTTACTAGCCCTTAGTAGAAGAGGGAGTCTGTGGAATAAAATTGATCACATATCATGAAGACTTTCTACAATTTTCTACTTAACACTGTATAATGGATCATTTTTATAGACATCATTAAGAGAACAAATCCAAGAATTGGAAGATGTGCATGAGAAATTTGGCTCTTCCAACAAAGTAACAGTATCTCTAGAGAGAGAAGTGAAAGTGCTGCGGACCAGCGTGAAGAGATTTCAACGTGAGATTGATGCCATGAATAAGACCATTGCTTCTAAGGATTCTTCCCTCAACACACTCAATATTACCCTTATCCTTTCTTCACGCAAAGTTCATAAGGTTCTTCGCTCACTAAAGACAAACAAGGCATCTGGTCCCGATGGTATCCCTGCAAGGTTCCTTAAGGAGTTTGCAGATGAACTGGCTCCCGTGCTTTGCCGTCTTTTTCGCCTCATTCTGTCAACCAGTATCTATCCTTCTTCTTGGAAGCATGCTCTAGTTCAACCTGTTCCTAAGAAGGGTGACCGCTCTATTCCTTCTAACTACCGACCTATTGCTCTAACCTCCTCTATTGCTAAAGTTTTCGAAACTTTGCTCAATGCTCACTTCTTGAAACGCCTTGAATCTAACTCATTATCTCCGATCACCAGTACGGCTTCCGCAAGGCAAGATCCACTGGTGATCTCCTGTCCTATCTTACTCATGAATGGTCATCTTCTCTGAGGAACTATGGGGAATCCTTTGTCGTCGCCCTTGATATCTCTAAGGCTTTTGACAGAGTCTGGCACAAGGCTCCGTTGGCCAAACTCCCTGCCTATGGCTTTACCCCTTCTTTCTGTTCTCTGATTTCCAGTTTTCTTACTGACCGTTCTATATCTGTAGTTGTTGATGGCGCGACATCTAGCCCTTTCTCTGTGTCCAGTGGTGTTCCACAGGGCTCTGTTCTTTCACCTACTCTCTTCCTTCTCTTCATCAATGATCTTCTACAATCCCCATCTTCCTCTCGTCTTCATGCCTTTGCCGATGATTCTACCCTTCACTTTTCCTCTGCCTTTTCTTCTCAACCTTCATCTGTTACTCGTAATCAATCTTGTATCACTCTTTCTTCTACTCTTAACTCCGATTTGCAGAGAGTATCTGAATGGGGCACTCAAAATTTAGTTAAATTCAATGCCTCCAAGACACAGTTTCTGGCTATCTCTTTATCTTCTTCTCCTCCTGATAACCCTATTGTCTTCGAAACTAATGAAATTTACCCTCTTAACTCTATCAATATATTAGGAATCCATATAGCCTCTAACTTGTCTTGGAGGAATCACATAATCCAAATTTCTAAATCTTCATCCAAAAAATTGGGGGTTTTGTTTCGTTTTCGTTATTACTTTTCCTCACTGCAGTTACTTAAAATTTACAAAGGTCTAATCCGCCCTTGCTTAGAATACTGCTCACACATCTGGGGTGCTTCTTCCTTTACTTATCTTCTTGATAGGGTTGAATCTAAGGCAGTCAGACTCATTAATGATCCTTCTCTTACTTCTAACCTGGATTCTCTCTCTCTTCGCCGTAAGGTATCTTCCCTTTCGCTTTTCTATCGCTACTACTTCCATCGCTGCTCTGATGAGTTGGCGAGTTGCATCCCTCCTCCACTGCCGAGGCCGCGTAACACTCGCCAAGCGGCCTCATCTCACAGGTACTGTGTCGAGATTTGTAGCTCGCGGATTGGTCGGTGCAGCGACGGCTTCTTCCCATCTACCTCCAGACTCTGGAACTCTCTTCCTCCTTCTGTCTTTCCTAGTTCTTATGACCTTTCATCCTTCAAAAAGCAGATCTATCGTCATCTCAGAGCCTAGTCCTCCATATCTCTGGGTCCTCTTTACTTTGACTGTTTTTTCTGTCTGTCGTTTTCCTTTGTGTGGCATTGCCTCATCTCTGCCTTGCCCTTAACCTTTTTCTTTTCCTTCGTCTTTGTGTTTTCTCGTGCCCGGGCCTTTGTTGATGAGGGCAGTTTCTGCCTGTCCCGGTGTCACACTTAAAAAAAGTGAAGAAGTCCAGTCACTCTACAAGGTATATATATACACTGTATATGCATATATGGCTTTTATTATTTTTGATAGTTGGCTTAGAAATTTTTGATGTGTCGTATCTCTGATTATTAGAATTTTTTGCTGGATTTAGATACAACTTCCGCTATGTTTTATTTTGAGTGACGGTGTTCTTTAAAATATTTAAGCTGTTTTTAAAGCACATGCTAATATCGTGATTGGCAAGAATATGAAAAAAATCAGTATTACTTAGAATATAAATCAGCATTGTTATATCAGTTGAAACTGTAGTATTGTGTGAGTTGTAC
>JAXCGZ010015593.1:45000-62416 GCA_037179515.1 Halocaridina rubra | reverse complement strand
TCTTGGCCCTTCAGGCAAGTAGAGCTTTTCTACATGCCAACGAGATGGAGACAGATACCCTCATCTCCAAGGCTGACCTTCCACCAGAGGGGACAGATGGCCTTCTGCCAGACCCAATGGGCAAAAGAGGTATGCGCCCTTGCCGACTCAAAGGTCCCGGCAGTGTCTCCCCACATTTTGGATGCCAACGAAATAGAGATGGACCCACTCTTCTCCAAGGCCAACCCCCCCCCCCCTCTACATGTGTAGATTGCCTCCTGCTGAAATCAACTCAGTGAAGGGTTTAGCAGTGTCTCCCTGCCTGTAAAGCTGGCTCCAGTGTCCTCCAGATGTCGGTTGAAGCTGCCTTTTCAGATGCCCTTGTCTCCAAGGCCAACTCCCTATTACATGAAAAGACTGTCTCCTGCTGGTTCTGGCATTTTCACCTTTTCTCCCTTGGCTGCCAACACAGTATCATTGGATTCTGCATCTGGGGCACAATACCTCACTGATATACAAATACCCCACTCTCTTTCTCTGTGGATGTAATGAACACTGGTTTGGGTGCAGACTCCCTCACAAACCACTACCTTCTCATAGACATTGCCAAAAACACTTTGATAACACTGAAGTAATTCACCACCACACAAACGCATGGCTCATGCCCACGTAAACCAACTCGCCAATGAAGTGCGAGTCAGCTTATGCAAAAAATCAACCCAACTTTTAAACTTTCACCCCGAGACTCGTTATCCAAACCCACATGGAATGCCCACAAATTGCATATATTGTATGTTGTATCATATTATGTATTTTACTACAGTGTATATTTTATGTCAGGAGTAAACAATTGTTCTTGTTTTCCCAAGGGAGAAGTTTTCTGTATCATCGATTGTCTTTCCAATTCTTATGACCTATCCTCCTTCAAAAAGCAGATGTATCGTCATCTCCTGGCTTAATCCTCCATATCTCTAGGTCCTCAGTGCTTTTGAATAGTTTTTCAGTCTGTCCTTTTCCTTTTTGTATCAGTACCTCATCTGTGCCTTGTCCATAACCTTTTTCTTTTCCTTCGTCTTAATGTTTTCTTGTGCTCAGGCCTTTATTGATGAAGGCAATTTTTTGCATGTCCTGGTGTCACTCAATAAAAATAAGCGGCCTCGTCTCACAGGCACTGTGTAGAGATTTGCAGTTCGTGGATTGGTCAGTGCAGCGACTGCTTCTTCCCATCTACCTCCAGACTCTGGAACTCTCTCCCTCCTTGTGTTGTTCCAAATTCTTATGACCTATCTTCCTTCAAAAAGCGGCTCTATCGTCATCTCAGGGCCTAATCCTCCATATTTCTAGGTTCTCAGTACTTTTGAATAGTTTTTCAGTCTGTCCTTTTCCGTTTTGTATCAGTACCTCATTTCTGCCTTGTCCATAACCTTTTTCATTTCCTTCGTTTTCATGTTTACTCGTGCTTGGGCCTTTATTGATGAGGGCAGTTTTTTGCCTGTCCTGGTGTCACACAAAAAGAAAAAGATCTACTGTGGTTGGTTTGCATCTGGATGACTGGTATGTAAAAAAATTTACTTATTATTACTGGTCTCTGATGTAACGGCAGAACGACCTAAAACAGGGACCCCCTAATTTGACCATTTTGATCAGCAAAGTAAGTGTTCAATATGTCTTTAAGTCTTCACTGAAGTCTCCAAAATGTAACCTCTTCGTTTTACTCCTACCATGCAGCAGCCTTGCACAATACACTGGGATGAAAACCTTTTTACTTTATAGACTCACAACTGCTTAATACAGTATTTTCAGCAATAATTACAAGTACTGTTAACTTTTTAACAGCCCTATACTGCTGAAGTATTTTGATGGTGCTATTAGTTTTGTTAGTATGATATAATACACCTAATGGACTCTGTAAGAGACGTTGAGATCATTGCGTTATACAGCAAGTCCTATCTGTTCGCCGTTTCACTTTTTCGTCATTAAAATATTGTGGGTAAAGAGTAAAAAATTTCCCACTGTTTCATTATTTTGTCAGTAGATGGCAATAATGTCGTATGACGTCACATATTGTTTCCCACAAAATAATTGATTTTCTACTGCTAATATAGGTCTGCTGTTCTGTATTCTTTGCCAGTTGTGTGCCATTTTAGCTTAGCTCTGGTGTATTTTGAATTAGATATGGCAGACAAAGGTTGCGGTATTCGTAAACATATGTTAATGTTTGAAAAGTAGATAGATTTAATTCAGCGAAGAAAAAACAAAGAACATGCTGTTGAAATAGCCTGCCCTCTATGTGTGTGCTCTCCACAACTATTCGTAGCATTATTGAATATGTCGAAGCTTTGGAAAAAATAGCTCAACTGCTGCCGCAGCATTCTGAAGTTCATACAAGTCATTCTCTGATGAGTGACTGGATGGTTAAATTGGAGAGACTTCTGATAGGCTAGACTGAAGATTTAAATAGATGCAATACTCCTATGATCTTTGCCATTGTACTGGAGAATAATAATAATGGGGAACTGGAGAAGAAGCGGAGGACAGTTAAGCAGAAACCCTTTAAGGTTACATGTGGATGGTTCCTTTGTTTTCAGAAATATCATGACCTTAAAAATATTAAGGCTCAAGGTGAGGCTGTAAGTGTTGACATGGAGGCAGCAGAATCTTTTCCTAACGAACTCCTGGAAATTCTGAAAAAGAAGGCTATGATCTTTGTCAGGTAATTAATGTAGACGAAACTGGGCTTTATTTCAAGAGTATGATGCCCTGCAAGTACATTGCCTATAAGGACAAACCCAGCCTGGGTGTAAAATGTCAAAGGAGAGAGTAATAATACTTGGAGGCAATGACAATGGTGACAAAATACTCACCTTGTTTGATTCATTGCAATGCTAACCCTAGGGCCTTGAAAAACGTTGTTAGGTCTTGTTTACCAGTGCTTTGGAAAATCAATAAGAAGCATGGATGGCAAGTGCTATTTTTTGTGTGGTTTGTGGAGTATTTTGTGCCTGAAATGAAAAAATACTGCAGTGAAAATTACCTATATTATAAGATTTCGTTGTTGCTAGAAAATGCAAGTTTCCATAAGATTGACTTTGAAGCCCTCCATCCTAACATCAAAGCTATTTGGATACGTCCCAATATATTGTGGGTTATGCAGCCAATGGATCAAAACGTATCCGTTACCTTAAAAGTCCACTACCATTGTAAAACACAAAAACTGATGGGGAAAACAACAGTAGAAGAGTTTTAGAAGAATTTTGATATTTTGAAAGCTACTCACATAATGAAAGAGGCTTGAAACGATGTTGCCTTGTCTAAAGTGTTACCCAAGGCTGTTCATTCATTAGCTGGGTTTTCAGAGATGGAACAAGCAGTGCAAAAAGAAATCATGTAATTCACCAACAAGCTTGATTTTGATGAAGTTGATGAAGATTATGTTGGTGAACTGCTTGAATCACATGACATACCCATGACAAAGTTGCTAAAGCAAGATGAACAGAAAGATTGGAGACTTAATGTCAAAGAGAGGAAAATGGGGTCTGACTGCAGCTGGAATTAAAAAGGATCATTAGACTTTATCTACTCAGGCCTAAATTACGTTTTAGAAAATAACTGTTTCCTTGACCAAGCTCAAACTGTAAGAAAATCAAAGGATGTGTTGGCTCCTAATCATGAAATTCTGCACCAGAAAGAGGTTAATAAAACAAAAATCAACCCATTCCTCAAGAGACCGCAGCCTGATGATCCTGCCACACCAATAACCTTGTCTACCCCATCGACCTCCATCTTTCTCCACCACTTAGCTACCTCCTATCCTCCAACCATCGTCTGCTGCCTGTGCATACCGAAGCATTGCTGTTCTTATGTACTTGCTGTAAGTTGTTTTGTTATTATTTTATTTAATTTTTGTTTTATAACTTCTCATTTTATAGTGGTTTGTAATTGAAATAATACATAGATGTAGGATGGCTGGTCCCTACTAGACCCTATTTGTATTAATTATAATGGAAAAAATGGTTTCATTGTTCGTCGTTTCATTATTAGTCATGTTTTCATAGTCCAAATTTGCAACGAACATCGGTGACCCTCTTCATATAAATTAGACTATCAAAAATTGTTTCTTTATCTGCCACTCACATATAAAGTAGATATATTAAGTCTTGCTTTTGTTGTAACAATGATAATGACTGATTTTAAAGACTTGTTAGCTCTTCACATGGAAGGCTAGTTGGAAAGTTACTTGATAATTGCCCTTGTTGAAATTTCTTCCACAAAAACCTCACTGTAACATGTCTTATAGGACCCTTTGTATATATGACATTATGTCAGGCTTTGATCTTCCCAGATGTTGAGAGTCATTTTTCATGGTCACTCTAGCCCTGTCTTGCAACCACTTGCTGATGTGATGCTCTTGTACAGTATGGCCATTTACATCAAAGCTAAAAAGAACAGATATCAGTACTGTATTAAGAATTCTGGATTAGAGGTCAGGTGTATTTTTTTTAATACAAGAATATTGAATCCATTGGCTCCTAGATCTAGGAACTTGTCTCAGACCAGTCCTGATTTAACCATTTATCTGAATATTGGACAAAGTAAGCCTGTGTTTCATAAAGGTGATCTCTGCAGGTTAGCCGTATAAGGAAATTGATCATTTTAAATCGGGAGCCATTCCTTCTGGGAGCAATTAAGTGTAAACTGATATCTGGTATTATTCTCAGTCTTGTCATATATGTAACCAGTATTTTCTCAAGTTGTGGAGTCAGTATTTTTCATAGTATTGAGAGGTGTGGTACAATACCCTCACTCTAATGTGGGGTAGATCACTCGCACAGCTGAAGAGGATAGTGACTTCCATATGATTATGTTGAATAATATATATAGTGATTCTGATGAATTAGTGCTGATGAAGGCTAAGACACTGAATGCAAAGTTTAGAGGAAAAATGTATTATACACTAATGCGTAAAAGACCAAAACATTGAGTTGTGGTAGCAGTGGTGAATCGGCCATTAGTGTTGGTGATGATGGAGAACCTGTTGCTAGAACGAGTGAAATAGCGACTTTGACGACTGTAGTTTATCATGATGCTAGTAAAAATGGAAAAGTTGATGATCTTTGCATTGAAAAGTGAGGAGGAAGGAGAGTATCTTCCACCAGCATCACTTAGAAGGATGGAGAGTGTTGGAGATAGAGATGGTTCTTGTTTGCAGCAGGAAACTGCATCTTTTTCATACTGAAGCTTGGACAGTGAAAGTGAACCCGATATAGGAACTGTATAAAATTATTTATTTGACAATACACCTAGTTCTTAGAATAATGCAAAGATAGGTTCTCAGAAGTGCGGCGTATTGTAATTTTCACGTAATTTAATGAGTCATTTTCCATAAGAAACAATGATAATGGGCATAGATACTTTCCACAATCGTACATAGACACACTATACCAAAGATATAAGATAATTAAAACATATTTTATAAGTACATAACAAAGCAGAAAGACCTGTAGTTATCTATATTAACATGCAAATAGTGTACAGTATAAAAGATACACAGATTATCTGTACAGTAAGCAAATTAATGCACTATTATGTGGTGGGTAACAGGCATACACTGGGACGTGCATGGTGGTGGTGAGCATGAGGATGCAAAGGTTTTGCTGCCTCCGTATCAGCTGATGCATCCTCGCACGCTATTTTCCTGACGATATTATATCGTAAGTATGTTTGCTGTTCGTTCTTAATGCTTTTTTCCATTATATTCATAATATTCGATCGCATTAAGCGGTAGAAGAAGAGGAGGATGCAGGAGAATGAACCTCTATCTGCAAACATTTTGCCACTTCTATATCAGCTGATGCACCCTTGCACGTTATTTCCCTGAGATATATCGAAAGTTTGTTTGCTGTTTGTTCTTAATGCTTTTTTTTAATTCTCTTCATTATATTCAATCGCATTAACCGGTAGAAGAGGAGGAGGATGCGAGAGAATAAACCTCTATCTGCAAATGTTTTGCCGCTTCCGTATCAGCTGATGCACCCTCGCACGCTATTTCCCTGACAATATTATATCAAGAGTTTGTTTGCTGTTTGTTCTTAATGCTTTTTTCAATTCTCTTCATAATATTCGATCGCATTAAGTGGTAGAAGAGGAGGAGGATGCTGGAGAACGAACCTCTATCTGCAAACGTTTTGCAGCCTCTGCATCAGCTGATGCACCCTCGCACGCTATTCCCCTGATGATATTATATCGCAAGTTTGTTTGTTGTTTGTTCTTCATGCTTTTTTTTTCCATTATCTTCATAATATTTGATTGCATTAAGCAGTAGAAGAGAAGGAGTATGCAGGAGAATGAACCTCTATTTGCAAACGTTTTGCCGCTTCCGTATCAGCTGATACACCCTCGCACGCTATTTCCCTGACAATATTATATCAAGACTTCGTTTGCTATTTGTTCTTAATGCTTTTTTTCAATTCTCTCCATAATATTCGATTGCATTGAGCAGTAGAAGAGGAGGAGGATGCTGGAGAACGAGCCTCTATCTGCAAACGTTTTGCTGCCTCTGTATCAGCTGATGCACCCTCACACACTATTCCCCTGACGATATTATATCGCAAGTTTATTTGTTGTTTGTTCTTAATGCTTTTTTTCCATTATCTTCATGATATTCGATTGCATTAAGCAGTAAAAGAGAAGGAGAATGCAGGAGAACGAACCTCTATCTGCAAACATTTTGCCGCTTCCGTATCAGCTGATACACCCTCGCACGCTATTTCCCTGACTTTATTATATCGAAAGTTTATTTGCTGTTTGTTCTAAATGCTTTTTTTCAATTTTCTTCATCATATTTGATCGCATTAAGCCGTAGAAGATGAGGAGGATGCGGGAGAACGAACCTCTATGCGCAAACGTTTCGTCGCCTCCATATCAGCTGATGCACCCTCGCACGCTATTTCCCTGACGATATTATATCGAAAGTTTGTATGTTGTTTGTTCTTAATGCTTTTTTTCCATTATCTTCATAATATCCAATCGCATTAAGTGGTAGAAGAGGAGGAGAAGGAGGATTAGTGCCTCCTAGGTGGTCGATTATTTACTAAAATGAAAATTTTTTTTCAAATTTTTTTTGCATGGGCGTTATTCGCGAATTTCGTACTTTTTTACTATTTTTTTTTAGGGGCATTATTCCAATTTCGCGAATTAAAAACATGCATAAAAAGTGAACTAGGTGTATAGATGAAGATGATGACGACTCATGTAATACTTGTATCATACCCAGAAAAAAGTAATACCTGTATCATACCCAGAAAAAAGTGAGGTCGGCCATTTGCATTTGCTTGTGTGAGATGACTAAAAATTGTCAGAGCGAGTAGGGAGAGGGCAGGGGGGGACTGACACACCTCCCTAGTACTGGGAGTCGTCTACAAGATTCAAGCCAACTGAGTTTATTTGACGGTAGTTCTTTTAGCATACTAATTCCTATATTGTGACAGGAACATCAGAAGAGGCTGCCTATTTTGTAGAGGTTTTTGAACCAAATATCTGATTGTGAATGAAACAAATCAGTATGACCAGTTTCGTAGAGAAAAAGAACCTGAAATTTCACCCCGATTGACTGGCAAGTTTTGAAAGCACTACAAGAGAGACATCATGTCTGATTGAAAGACACTTTCCAGAATTTCTTCCACCAACTGAAACTGTACAAAAACCAAGATGTATTTGTCGTGTCTGCAGTGGTACAACACGAAGACCACACAAAATCAAGAAAACATATATGTACAGGGAGTGTAACACAGCTTTGTGGCTCTGCATGTTTTTTAGAGACCACAATGTCTGACTTAACTAGAGCCTAGTCTGGTAAAGTACAGGGGATACTCGTTTAACGTCAGGGTTCCGTTCCTGACAGTTGACTTAAGTCGGATTTTGCCGTAAGTCGGAACACACCTAGATTCGAACCTAGATCCCAAAACCTATGTTGAATAAATCATTTAAAATATTTGAAAAAATATATGTTCTTTATTTATGATAGAAATGCTAAAACTAAACTCAATAGTATTGCTTACCTTTAAAATGTATCAATAGTAAAATTACACTCCAGTACAGGGTATCATAGCTTTCCCTTACTCGTGTGGTTGGCTTGCACACTGGAAGGGGCATTGCGAGGGTGAGAGAGATCGTCTTATTTCAGTAAGGTTCACCACTTCAATTTTAATTTCCTTGGTGATGGCTTTTCTTTTCTTAGTGACACTGCATAGTAAAGTCAGTAATGCACGAACACAAGGAGAGAGCAGATGAAAACACTAGGCACAATATGGCGAATGGTAATTAACTAAGCAGCTTGTCTTCTTCCTCTTCTAATGCTGCATAACAACATATTTTTATACTACGCTCAACAAACTATTTCAAATAAAATTGTATTTATGGCTATGTGCTAGTTTTGTATTTGTTTAAATTGAATATATTCCTTCAGTATAACCAAATATTAAAAATAAATCTATAAATAAAGCCATTAACTTGATAAATACAAATACAACTGTATTGCTAGCTGTGTATTTGTGTGTATGTTGAATAAAATCATATTTACTGCTATGTGTTATTTTTTTTAATTCAATATAACCAAACATATAAAAAAGTAAATAAAGCCATTAACTTGATAAATATGAATACAGCTGTGTTGCTAGCTGTGTATTTGTGTGCATTTCAAATAAAATCATATACAGCTATGTGTTTGTTGTTTTTTTTTTTAAATTCAGTGTAATCCTTCAATAGAACTAAATATATAAACAAATAAAGCCACTAACTTGATATATATGAATACAGCAGTGCTGCTAGCTGTGTTCGTTCACTGCGCTCACAAACTGTTCAGCGCACGCGGTATGAATTTACTGCACCGGCCAGGTAGGTCAAAAAATTTATTTATTTATTATTTATTGGCCTCAGATGTAATGGTCTGCACGTTTTTAAATGCAAATGTGTTGAAGGCTAGAATTCCAGTAATGTGGAGGTTGAATAGCAAGGCTTGAGTGACACATTTCCTTTTTTATAGAATGGTTGACTGAAGCTTTTGCACCAGTTGTCAAGAAATATCTTGAGGAAATAGGTTTGCCCTTTAAGTATCTTTTGGTAATGAACAACGCTCCTGTCCATCCTCCAGTTTTGGAAGAAGTCTTTGGAATATGACCTCATAAATGTCAAATTTCTGCCTCCTAAGATCATTCCTCTCCTCCAGCTCATGAACCTGCAAGTCATTTGTAATTTTAAGAAACTGTATACAAAGGGTCTTTTTCCCAGGTGTTTCCAGGTCACCAACGACAAGGATTTGACCCTGCGTGAATTCTGCTTAGACCAATTCAGTATCTTTTGCTGCAGTGGCCTCATTGACAAAGCATGGAAGGAGGTCTCTTACTGCACATTGCAGTCTGCCTTGAGGAAACTTTGGCCAAGTTGTGTGGATGATAGTAGCTATGTGGGTTTCAAGTAGGAGACAGCTGTCAATATAGTGAACAAGATTGTGGCCACGGGCAAAAGTTTGGGCTTGGAGTCAACGAGGAGGATGTGGAGGAGCTGGTAGAGGACCACCAACAAGAACTCAGCTCAAAGAACTGTAAGAGTTGTAATGTGAACAGGTGAGGACTAGCCAAGAGTAGAAATCATTGGAGAAGGAAGATGAGAGGGTAAAGGTTTCAAGTGATAAGTTAAAAGAAATTTTTAGTAAGTAGAGTGATGTGCAGGAGAGTCATCACTTAGACAAAACTGTGACCAACAAATCAGTGAACATTTTAAATGACAATGTGATGTCCCATTCCCGAAAAATCTATCAAGAAAGAAAAAGACAAATTTCTCTAAATTGTTTTATTGTGATGATACCAGCCAGAGAAACACCTGGCAAGAGGGAACATACATGTGGAGAGAAAATACCTGAAATACCTATACAGTTGCCCGAAGCTTCTATGGAAGGGGATTCTCCTCTGAAATAGTCCTTCTCCACCAATATCCATATGTGCCAGCAACTATCAACCAAAAAAGGTATATACTGAACCATGTTTTAATTTATTACAGTAGAATTACTGTACTGTAGTTTTCTAATATGAAAGTAATTCTTAATTCCATTCTATATTTTTGTCACATATAAACCCATGAAAAAAATTAAAACTATGTTTCTGGGGCTGGGGAATGGATTAATTGGAATTACATGCATTTCAATGGGAGATATTGTTTCCAGTTACAAACCTTATTTCGACTTGCGAATGGGGTTAAGGAACGGACTAAGTTCCAGACAAGAGGTACCACTGTATATTGGAAAGTGAATTATTTCTTTTGAAAGTTATAAAAAATGAATAAGTTTTCTTTTATATCATTTGCCATAAATTTCACATTTTCATTGAACAAATGTAAATACGTAATCACTTTTTAAGTGATTCAACATAATAATAATAAAAAAAAAGTGCAATGGCAGTAACAGAGCTGTGTTATATAACAAAAAGTTAATTATTTCTTCTGAAAGTTATAAAGATGTGAATAAGTTTTTTAACTTTGCTAAATAGTGTTTTTATAAAGCTTTAAAAAAAAATGGAAATATATACTGGTAGTCCTTGCTTTATGCTGTCCTCGAGTTATGATGTTTTGGCATTACGTTGCAGCCCCATGAATTATTAATAAACCAATTTTTTGTCTCAGCTGACTTTGTTTACGTTAATATTTCGTGCAGCATGGTAGATATGTAAAGAAGATAGAATAATGTTTAGAACCAAGGAATATTAATAATACTATAATAAAAATTAGATAAACCCCAAATAGGGTGTGCAAATAAATATTTTATAAGTAAAATATTGTGTCTGAATAGTGATAAGCATCAGCTGATACGAAAGCGGCAAAACGTTTTGGTTAGAGGTTCGTTCTCTCACATCCTCCTCCACCTCTACCACTTAATGCAATCGAATATTATGAAGAGAATTAAAAAAAAGCATTAAGAACAAACAGCAAACAAACTTGCGATATAATATCTTCAGGGAAATAGCATGCGAGGGTGTATCAGCTGATACGGAAGCGGCAAAACGTTTGCAGATAGAGGTTCGTTCTCCCGCATCCTCCCCCTCTTCTACCGCTTAATGCGATCGAATATTATGAAGAGAATTGAAAAAAAGCATTAAGAACAAACAACAAACAAACTTTCAATATAATATTGTCAGGGAATAGCATGCTAGGGTGTATCAGCTGATACGGAAGTGCCAAAACGTATGCAGATAGTTCGTTCTTCCGCATCCTCTCCTCTTCTACCACTTAATGCATTCGAATATTTTGAAGAAAATTTAAAAAAAGCATTGATAACAAACAGAAAACGAACCTTCGATATAATATCGTCAGGGAAATAGCGTGTATAGAATATGTATATTTCATTTAAGTTTCCCATGTACAGTACGATACACGTTTTTTTTGTAACAAATTGTATAGTTTTCTTTTTGTCTCAGCTGACTTTGTTTAAGTTAAGATATCGTGCAGCTTTGTCGATATTCAAAGAAGATAGAATAAATTTTAGAACCAAGGAATATTAATAATACAATAATCTTGAAAATTAGATAAACCCCAAATAGGGTGAGTAAATAAATATTTTATGAGTAAGACATTGTGCCTGAATAGTGATAAGCATCAGCTGATACGGAAGTGGCAAAACGTTTTGGTTAGAGGTTCGTCCTCCCGCATCCTCCTCCTCTTCTACCACTTATGCAATCAAATATCATGAAGAGAATTGAAAAAAAAGCATTAAGAAGAAACAGCAAACAAACTTGCTATATAATATCGTCAGGGAAATAGCGTGTGAGGATGTATCAGCTGATACGGAGGCGGCAAAACGTTTGCATCCTCGTGCTCAAATATAGCATATACCCAGAAAATTTGCGATATAAAATACATATGCTCGCCAAAAAAATCCGCGATGTACGGAATTCACGGTAGGTGAATAGTAATATAGCGAGGGATTAATATATATATATATATATATATATATATATATATATATATATATATATATATATATATATATATATATATATATATATATATATATATATATATATATAAATATATATATATATATATATATATATATATATATATATATATATATATATATATATATATATATATATATATATATATATATATATATATATATATATATATATATATATATATATATATATATATATATATATATATATATATATATATATATATATATATATATATATATATATATATATATATATATATATATATATATATATATATATATATATATATATATATATATATATATATATTAATTTCAGAGTTCTTCCAGACAAAGGGGAGATAAAGATGATAATGACAGAAGATCAGGGGATGGGGCCTTATGAAGATTGTTATACACAAATGCTGATGGATTAGCTGGTAAGGCAGTAGAATTAAAAGATAGGATTCACAACAGTAAGGCAGATATAGTAGCAATTACAGAGACGAAGTTGAGTGAGGACATAAACAGTGTCACAGTTTTTCCTAAGGGCTTCAGAATATTTAAGGTCGAAAGATCTGAGAGGACTGGTGGAGGGATAGCACTGTTCATAAGTGAAAAAATTCAAGTTGAAGAAATAAACTTGGCTATAGAAAGTGAGTTCAAGGAATTTCTTGTTGCTCGCATAAATACTGGGTCAGAGAGCATTATAATAACTGTTGTATATAACCCACCAAGGAACCTGAATAGGCTAGAAGTTTATGAGGAAAGTCATATAGGTACTATTGAAGTCATAAACTTAGATGTTATCTTGGCACGGGAGAGAAAGTGTAGGATTTTGATTATGGGAGATTTTAATCATAAAGAGATAGATTGGATAAATCTTGATTCACACATTGGTGAGGACTCATTCGGGGAAAGATTCCTAGATTGCGTACAAGGGAATTTCCTACACAAACATGTAATGGAACCAACGAGGGCCAGGGGTGGGGATGAGCCATCACTACTTGATCTAGGGTTCACAGATAATGTGTTGGATATTGAAAAAATTCAGTATGAACCACCAATTGGAAAGAGTGACCACTGTGTGTTGTTGATGGAGCATATCATTGAAGATATTCTGCCTGAGAGTAGAGGCACTGAGGACATGAGGAGAAACTATTCGAAATGAGATTACATCAAAATGTTTGGGCATTTTGCAGTTATTGACTGGAGAATCTTATTTTACAACAAATCTGTACAAGAAATGTATGACATCTTTTGTGAGAAATATGGGAAGATAGTAGGTTGCTGCATACCTGTCACCAAAGTAGTAATTCATGCAAGAGAGAAATGGTATGATAATGAGTGTAAAAGAGCTAAGGAGTGGAGAGACAAATGCTGGAAAAGGCATAGGAGGAGAAAAAACATAAATGCCTGGCAAACCTACAAAAGAGCAAGAAATGGCTACCTAAGTAAAAGGAGAGAGGCAGAGAGAGACTATGAGAGGGACATCACCAGGAAGGCTAAAGAAAATCCCAAGCTTTTCCACAGCTTTATCAGAGGAAAACTGAAGGTAAAAGAACAGGTTTTAAGGCTAAAGAGAGTGGATGGAAGCATCACTGAGACAGATGAAGAGATCTGCAAAGAATTGAACAAGGAGTTTTAGTCAGTATTTACAGTAAGAAATACCCCACCCCCTCAGATTGCAGAGATAGAAGCTCAAGGGCCTCTATTAGAGAACATCAACCTTACAGCCACAGAGGTATGCAAAGTGCTGATGGATTTAGATGTTCATCTTGCTACAGGTCCTGATGACATATCCCCTCATGTACTTAAAAAATGCGCAAACTCAATATCAGCGGCACTGGGTATCATATTTAAAAAGTCACTGGAGTCAGGGGAGATTCCAAGATACTGGAAACAAGCAAATGTGATACCTATCTTCAAAAAGGGGAGGAGGGATACGGCTCTGAACTATAGACCAGTTTCCTTGACCAGCATATTGCAAAGTTTTGGAGAAACTACTAAGGAAACATATCTCTCTTCACTTGGAATCCTTCAACTTTTTGTCAGTGAGGCAACATGGCTTCAGAGAAGGTAGATCAACAGTAACAAATTTATTAGAATTTTATGATGAGGTAAGCCGAATCTTACAGGAAAGAGAGGGCTGGGCAGATTGCATATTCCTAGACTTCCAGAAAGCGTTTGACACTGTTCCACATGGGAGACTTATTAAGAAGCTGCAAACAATGGCTAGAATAGGTGGAAATGTCTTGGAATGGATAAAAACTTACTTAGAAAGAAGGGAAAAGAGGGTTAGAGTAAGACACTCAGTGTCTGAATGGAGAAGAGTTAGTAGTGGAGTTCCACAGGGTTCAGTTTTAGGGCCAATTTTGTTCCTTGTATATGTAAATGACCTACCAGAGTCTGTAAATTCATTCATGAATATGTTTGCAGATGATACAAAGATTGTGAAGAAAGTAAAAAACGAGAACAATGGTAGAGAACTTCAGGAAGATCTAAATAGTCTGCATGAGTGGTCAGAAAAGTGGCTAATGAAATTCAATACTTCAAAATGTAAGGTAATGAGAATGGGTACAAGTGCAAGAAGACCCAAGCTTGACTACTCGGTGGCTGGAGTACAACATCAAGAGACAGAAAATGAGAGAGATCTAGGAGTAAGCATACTGGCAGATTTGTCTCCAGAAACACATATAAATGGCATAGTAAGGGCAGCATATGCATTCTCATCAAATATAAGGGTAGCCTTCAGGCACATGGACAAGGAAATGTTCAGAAATATTTATGTAACCTATGTGAGGCCAAAATTCGAATATGCAGCCCCCTTTTGGAATCCGCACTTGAAAAAGCACATAGCTAAGCTTGAAAAAATTCAAAGACATGCCACGAAACTGATGCCAGAAATACGCAATCTCAGTTATGATGAGAGGCTGAGGGAATCAGACTTACCATCACTCGAAGCTAAAAGATTGAGGGGGGATATGGTGACAGTCTTTAAATTCCTTCATGGTTATGATAGAGTGGATAGGGATCGATTTTTTGATATGGCTGGCTCTAGAACTAGAGGTCATAGTTTGAAGCTTCGTAAGAAAACTTCTTTGCAGGATGTAAGGAAATGCTTTTTCAGTGTAAGAGTAGTTGATAATTGGAATTGGCTAAGCGAGGAGGTAGTTAATGCTATCTCAATCCATAGTTTTAAGGACAGGTATGATAAGTATCACTAAGTACAAAATGGAACCGATAAGGAGACGGGAAGATACGAGCTTTGGGGTCTTTCCCGTAATTACAATTAAGTAATTACATATTACCAAATACCCACCTGTCAACAGTACTGAGTTAAGTTGCCAAGTAGTACAGCAGTCCTATTTTCTTCATTTTTTTTTGCTTTTCTTTTAGCTTTCTCTTTTACTATTTTGTTATTTTGTATATATATTGAGTTAAATGTAAAGGCTAAATCCCGTGATAACATATCTTGGTTAGCAAGTCAGTTTATCAGTTAGGAAGAATATATAACAGAAACAGGTGGGTGCCACCTCGAACACAAATTCGAATTTTCCTTCAGGTTTGACTTTTGTTTTTCTTTTTCTTTTTATACTTAAATTACCATGGTCAAGTTTTTAAGTTAAGATGTGTGTTACCAGAAAGGAGACAAACTGAGTCACTAAATAGCACTTATATGGAGATATAAAAATTCTGTGTGAAGGTAAATTAGAAGTTTTTCTCTTTTCTTTTTTTTTTCCTCTTTCTCGTCTTCTTTCTATATTCTGTGAGAGGGAGAACATAAAAATGAAGCCATCTCTGTCCCAAACCTCTCCCACCCATGGGTCGGGAGAAAGGGTAGTCATCAGAGGACTTAAACAGAGAATCAAGAAGTTAGAGGAAATGGTTATAAGCCTTGATGATAAAATTCGGAATATGGATGGAGAAATGAAAGAGAATGAAACACTCAGAGAACAAATAAGATCTTTGGAGGAAGCAAATAAAGCACAAGGGCAGGAGAGAAAGGAACTAGAAAAAAGAATAAAGAAGCTGGAAGGGGAAAAGAGTCAACTAGAATCTAGAATTTCTAAACAAGAAGATAAAAACAAACAGCTAAATGACAACCTAAAGGAATTAGATGTTAGTTCACTGCTCTCTTCTGAGAGAGACGAGATTGCTGCTTGGAATGTTCAGATTAAGGAAAACATTGAACAGTTCAGAAAAGAGTTCCAGGAGCTGAATATGGAAAATGATGCCATGAAAACGTCCTTTGCTGATGCACTAAAGGGGAATGTGGCAGTAAAAGAGGCTGTAAAGGTGGTGGCACTGGAAAACATACAAACAGTTGACTATAAAGAGACAGTAATCGAAAAAATGAAAGACGTTGTGATGGAAAGGGCAAACCCACTCATCAGACAGGCACTTGATAAGGAGAAGACAGTGGTAATCTCAGGCATAAGTGAATTCCAGGAGCCAACATGGCAGGAGAGACTTGAAGAAAATAAAGCTAACGTTGTAGACCTGATAAGAAAGCTTGGAGTAGTATGTGGTCCTGAGGATATTGTAAACATACACCAACTAGATAAATATTCGAGGGAAGGAAAGCCGAGACCAACAAAAGTAACCTTTGAGAGAGGGGAGACATGTAGGGAAATATTGTTGAGAAAAAAAAGTCTAAAAGACCTTCAAGAATGCAAAGAAGTGTTCATTAGACGATACAGAACACAGGAAGAGATGGGAAAGATCAAAAACTTGTTGCAAGAGGCAAGAAGGTTAATTGATGAAAGAAATGAAGAAGAGAAGAAAACTTTTTGTTACAGAATACTTCCAGACAAAGGGGAGATAAAGAAGATAATGACAGAAGATCAGGGGATGGGGCCTCATTAAGATTGTTATACACAAATGCTGATGGATTAGCTGGTAAGGCAGTAGAATTAAAAGATAGGATTCACAACAGTAAGGCAGATATAGTAGCAATTACAGAGACTAAGTTGAGTGAGGACATAAACAGTGTCACAGTTTTTCCTAAGGGCTTCAGAATACTAAGGGTCGAAAGATCTGAGAGGACTGGTGGAAGGATAGCACTGCTCATAAGTGAGAGGATTCAAGTTGAAGAAATAAACTTGGCTATAGAAAGTGAGTTCAGGGAATTTCTTGTTGCTCGCATAAATACTGGGTCAGAGAGCATTATAATAACTGTTGTATACAACCCACCAAGGAACCAAAATAGGCTTGAAATTCATGAGGAAAGTCATATAGGTACGAATGAAGTCATAAACTCAGTTGTTAACATGGCGCGGGAGAAAAAATGTAGGATTTTGATTATGGGAGACTTTAATCATAAAGAGATAGATTGGATAAATCTTGACCCACACAGTGGTGAGGACTCATTTGGGGCAAGATTCCTAGATTGCGTACAAGGGAATTTCCTGCACCAACATGTAATGGAACCAACAAGAGCCAGGGGTGGGG
>JAXCGZ010015593.1:7500-40000 GCA_037179515.1 Halocaridina rubra | reverse complement strand
TTGTAGGTTTGCCAGGCATTTATGTTTTTTCTCCTCCTATACCTTTTCCAGCATTTGTCTCTCCACTCCTTAGCTCTTATACACCCATTATCGAACCATTTCTCTCTGGCATGAATTACACCTACTTTGGTGACAGGTATGCAGCAATCTACTATCTTCCCATATTTCTCACAAAAGATGTCATACATTTCTTGTACAGATTTGTTGTAAAATAAGGTTCTCCAGTCAATAACTGCAAAAAGCTCATTCATTTTGATGTAATCTCCTTTTGGATAGTTCCTCCTCATGTCCTCAGTGCCTCTACTCTCAGGAAGAATGTCTTCAATGATATACTCCATCAACAACACACAGTGGTCACTCTTTCCAATTGGTGGTTCATACTCAATATTTTCAATATCCAACACATTATCTGTGAACACCAGATCAAGTAGTGATGGCTCATCCCCACCCCTGGCTCTTGTTGGTTCCATTACATGTTGGTGTAGGAAATTCCCTTGTACGCAATCTAGGAATCTTGCCCCAAATGAGTCCTCACCACTGTGTGGGTCAAGATTTATCCAATCTATCTCTTTATGATTAAAGTCTCCCATAATCAAAATCCTACATTTTTTCTCCCGCGCCATGTTAACAACTGAGTTTATGACTTCAATCGTACCTATATGACTTTCCTCATAAATTTCAAGCCTATTTTGGTTCCTTGGTGGGTTGTATACAACAGTTATTATAATGCTCTCTGACCCAGTATTTATGCGAGCAACAAGAAATTCCCTGAACTCACTTTCTATAGCCAAGTTTATTTATTCAACTTGAATCCTCTCACTTATGAGCAGTGCTATCCCTCCACCAGTCCTCTCAGATCTTTCGACCCTTAGTATTCTGAAGCCCTTAGGAAAAACTGTGACACTGTTTATGTCCTCACTCAACTTAGTCTCTGTAATTGCTACTATATCTGCCTTAATGTTGTGAATCCTATCTTTTAATTCTACTGCCTTACCAGCTAATCCATCAGCATTTGTGTATAACAATCTTAATGAGGCCCCATCCCCTGATCTTCTGTCATTATCTTCTTTATCTCCCCTTTGTCTGGAAGTATTCTGTAACAAAAATTTTTCTTCTCTTCTTCATTTCTTTCATTATTTAACCTCCTTGCCTCTTGCAACAAGTTTTTGATCTTTCCCATCTCTTCCTGTGTTCTGTATCGTCTAATGAACACTTCTTTGCATTCTTGAAGGTCTTTTAGACTTTTTTTTCTCAACAATATTTCCCTACATGTCTCCCCTCTCTCAAAGGTTACTTTTGTTGGTCTCGGCTTTCCTTCCCTCGAATATTTACCTAGTTGGTGTATGTTTACAATATCCTCAGGACCACATACTACTCCAAGCTTTCTTATCAGGTCTACAACGTTAGCTTTATTTTCTTCAAGTCTCCCCTGCCATGTTGGCTCCTGGGATTCACTTATGCCTGAGATTACCACTGTCTTCTCCTTATCAAGTGCCTGTCTGATGAGTGGGTTTGCCCTTTCCATCACAACGTCTTTCATTTTTTCGATTACTGTCTCTTTATAGTCAACTGTTTGTATGTTTTCCAGTGCCACCACCTTTACAGCCTCTTTTACTGCCACATTCCCCTTTAGTGCATCAGCAAAGGACGTTTTCATGGCATCATTTTCCATATTCAGCTCCTGGAACTCTTTTCTGAACTGTTCAATGTTTTCCTTAATCTGAACATTCCAAGCAGCAATCTCGTCTCTCTCAGAAGAGAGCAGTGAACTAACATCTAATTCCTTTAGGTTGTCATTTAGCTGTTTGTTTTTATCTTCTTGTTTAGAAATTCTAGATTCTAGTTGACTCTTTTCCCCTTCCAGCTTCTTTATTCTTTTTTCTAGTTCCTTTCTCTCCTGCCCTTGTGCTTTATTTGCTTCCTCCAAAGATCTTATTTGTTCTCTGAGTGTTTCATTCTCTTTCATTTCTCCATCCATATTCCGAATTTTATCATCAAGGCTTGTAACCATTTCCTCTAACTTCTTGATTCTCTGTTTAAGTCCTCTGATGACTACCCCTTCTCCCGACCCATGGGTGGGAGAGGTTTGGGACAAAGATGGCTTCATTTTTATGTTCTCCCTCTCACAGAATATAGAAAGAAGACGAGAAAGAGGAAAAAAAAAAGAAAAGAGAAAAACTTCTAATTTACCTTCACACAGAATTTTTATATCTCCATATAAGTGCTATTTAGTGACTCAGTTTGTCTCCTTTCTGGTAACACACATCTTAACTTAAAAACTTGACCATGGTAATTTAAGTATAAAAAGAAAAAGAAAAACAAAAGTCAAACCTGAAGGAAAATTCGAATTTGTGTTCGAGGTGGCACCCACCTGTTTCTGTTATATATTCTTCCTAACTGATAAACTGACTTGCTAACCAAGATATGTTATCACGGGATTTAGACTTTACATTTAACTCAATATATATACAAAATAACAAAATAGCAAAAGAGAAAGCTAAAAGAAAAGCAAAAAAAATGAAGAAAATAGGACTGCTGTACTACTTGGCAACTTAACTCAGTACTGTTGACAGGTGGGTATTTGGTAATTTTTTTTTCTTTTATTATTCAATTTTTTTCGTGTATCAAACTAACTAACTAGTTAATATAAATGGGAAGGATACTGATTTTAACAATATATAGAACCACAGGATCAGGTAAAACGGCTTAAAAGCTTTCCCCAGTTTACACAAAAAATTAGGTAATGTGGTGTGATTGCTCCACATCTGGCAACTCTTCTAGATTTCCCTCAAGGCAGAAACTGGACGGCAGCTTCTCTCTCTTCCTCACGAAAAAGTTCTCAATTTTTTTCCTTTAATATGAACAGTCTCGTCTTACAACAAATATTAGTTTTTGTACTCACAATACTCTGCAGGATTTCAGATTTATGGAAATTATGGTAAAGTTTTCCACTAAGCACTTTAGTCACTCGAAACAGTTAAAAATTTAAGAGGAGCAATTCCGTGTGTCACTGAACGCGCGTGGTGTGTGTATATGTATTTGTGTATGTATGTATGTATGTATGTATGTATGTATGTATACATATATACATATATACATATATACATATATATATATATATATATATATATATATATATATATATATATATATATATATATATATATATATATATATATATATATATATATAATTTCGTATGACTATCTCACTGCGTGTCACCAATATGACGAATGTGGGTTACTATTCCACTGCATGTCACCAGTTTGTCGTGGTGTAATTCCACTTGATGACACCAAAGTCGTGACCTTACTATTTCACACAAGATATAATTATGGTAGTGTGGTTGATGAATATAGATCAGCTGCTTCTTTATATGTTTTTATTTCTAGCTTACATGTATGTACTCAGAGCTCCCATCACTACAGTTCCTGTCACGAATAATTCCAAAATCCCGCCCCCAAGGGGGAGGCTAGCTAAGCTGTGCTGCGTCACGTCTGCTCCTGGCAAGGCCCGGTCTCGAACTGATGCTTTATAGTTACTCATGGCGTTCTGTGGGCAGCACTGGGCATCGTGGCCACATTTAGGCATGTCTGAAATGCCTTGTGAAGCTATAGGCATATTTAATATGCCTTACGACACTCCCCACCACCAAACTGAAATACCTTTTATTACAGACTGAAACATTAATACTTCTATGAGAACCTTAAAGTTTTCTATCATTATTTTACAAAAACGGGGCAGAGCTATCTAAGAAACTGACTTATGAAACTATTACAATCTCATACAATTATCTAAACAGATTACAGTAATACTAAAATTACTATGCAAAAAACTGACAGAGAAATGTATATTCTTTATCATAAGCATTGTAATCAAAATCACAAAATCAAACTTACGTATTCTTAATTGCAACATATAGCTAGAAACCATTGGCAAAATCACTTAAGAACAAAGCTAATAAAGCTATTTCATTAATCAAACAGTACACAATACATTTAGACATGATGTATGAAAATACTTCTAAAACAAAACATTGGTTATGAAGTAAAAAGTTAAAACATTCACAATTACAATATGCAATTACTATTCAAGGACACTGATATGAGAACTTAATGAACATAATATAAAACATATTCAAACAATGATAATGCTTAAAGCAAAACAATAATAATATTTAAGCGAAACAATGATATTATTTAGGCAGAAAACAACTTATTATGATTTGTGCAAATTGTACAATTTATCAATGGCACTTATTCTAAACACTTATATCTAAGGGAGACTCTGAGTTTTTGCTTAAAAGTATCTTAAAGCTAGCAAAAAAAAAAAAAAAAAAATTGTCTTTTCGCACTGGGGTCAAAGACGGTGGGGACATTTTCTTTCCCATTTGGCACCAACAATGGCCATACTTCACCTCCCCTGCAACTGCAAGTGCTTGCAATTTCTATTCAATGGGCAACAGGTCTTGTTTGAGAGCAAACAAAATCTAAAGACTTTTAGAATTTGCAGGTCGGGGCTGCCTAGAATTAGGGTGGTAATGGAAGGTATGTGTCTACACCACTAGATTATTATTCCAAGATACTTAGGACTTAGCTGAGAAACTGATACATAACATTACTCTACTATAGACATCAAAAAGAACAATCATTAAATGCTAAGAAAAGCCACTAAAGAAATATTCTTATTAGCAGTGGCTACAGTAATATCAAGCACGAATTCAGATAAAAGATACATATCATCAGGTTACTGCTGATTGCATTGCAAAAATAATAATTAGCAAAAGGCCATTGATAGATAGCAACAGTAACAGTTAACATAATAATAACATTACTAACAATCATGATCATAATGAGAATAATAGAAAAATTAAATAAAAATACTAAATCAGGAATAGCAATATATATACAATGGAGACTGGAATTCAGAAGTAAGAACAGAGTTCTATACTTATATTTTATAGTAATGCTCATTCTAACACAAGTCTCTTTTACTATTCAAATTCCTGCTGTCATAATATATATATATATATATATATATATATATATATATATATATATATATATATATATATATATATATATATATATATATATATATATATATATTTTAATTGAAAAATTTAATGTACATGAAATCACTATTATATTAATTTCTTAAGCGTAAGAATTATAGTGAGAAGTATACTTGAATCCGCTTTTAAGGTTTTTCTTTTAACCACGTGTGATTTCCAAGAAAGGAATGCGGAAATGACCAATCGATCTTCCAACCTCGTTATTATAAATATATAGTAATTGTACTGATCTTTGATATCTAAAGTATGTGTAAAGTAATTTTTTTATATTAATTTCTTAAAGCGTAAGAAATCGAGTGATAAGATCCTTGCACCTGTGTTCAAGGTTGTTTTTTTTATATAAATAACCAAGCAAGCACATTACATATGTGAAAACATGAATAATTTTTTTACCCCAACCGGGACTCGAACCTAGGACTTATGATTACTAAGTCAAGGCGCTACCACTACACCACAGAAGGTTATGATTGACTTAGTAATCATAAGTCCTAGGTTCGAGTCCCGGTCGGGGTAAAAAAAATTATTCATGTTTTCACATATGTAATGTGCTTGCTTGGTTATTTCATGGCCCGAATGAGATTGGGACTTGAATTAAATGCTATAATGAAGCCACGAGTGAGGTTGGGGAATCTGTAATATGAACATAGTGGCATTCAGTTAGAATGCGTTCATTCCTAAGTATAGCAGATATAAGCTATACGGTTGGATTACTTTTAACCCTCTGTGGTGTAGTGGTAGCGCCTTGACTTAGTAATCATAAGTCCTAGGTTCGAGTCCCGGTCGGGGTAAAATAATTATTCATGTTTTCACATATGTAATGTGCTTGCTTGGTTATTTCATGGCCCGAATGAGATTGGGACTTGAATTAAATGCTATAATGAAGCCACGAGTGAGGTTGGGGAATCTGTAATATGAACATAGTGGCATTCAGTTAGAATGCGTTCATTCCTAAGTACAGCAGATATAAGCTATAAGGTTGGATTCCTTTTAACCTTCTGTGGTGTAGTGGTAGCGCCTTGACTTGGTAATCATAAGTCCTAGGTTCGAGTCCCAGTCGGGGTAAAAAAAATTATTCATGTTTTCACATATGTAATGTGCTTGCTTGGTTATTTCATGGCCCGAATGAGATTGGGACTTGAATTAAATGCTATAATGAAGCCACGAGTGAGGCTGGGGAATCTGTAATATGAACATAGTGGCATTCAGTTAGAATGCGTTCATTCCTAAGTATAGCAGATATAAGCTATAAGGTTGGATTCCTTTTAACCTTCTGTGGTGTAGTGGTAGCGCCTTGACTTGGTAATCATAAGTCCTAGGTTCGAGTCCCGGTCGGGGTAAAAAAATTATTCATGTTTTCACATATGTAATGTGCTTGCTTGTTTATTTCATGGCCCGAATGAAATTGGGACTTGAATTAAATGCTATAATGAAGCCACGAGTGAGGTTGGGGAATCTGTAATATGAACATAGTGGCATTCAGTTAGAATGCGTTCATTCCTAAGTACAGCAGATATAAGCTATAAGGTTGGATTCCTTTTAAACTTCTGTGGTGTAGTGGTAGCGCCTTGACTTAGTAATCATAAGTCCTAGGTTCGAGTCCCGGTCGGGGTAAAAAAAAAAAAATTATTCATGTTTTCACATATGTAATGCGCTTGCTTGGTTTTATATATATATATATATATATATATATATATATATATATATATATATATATATATATATATATATATATATATATATATATATATATATATACAGTAATCCCTCGGTATATCGCGATACTCCTTCAGCGAATTCAGTGCATCGTGGATTTTTTTGGGGAGCATATGTATTTTATATCTCAGATTTTCTGGGTATATCACGAGAATCCACGATATGTGGAAATATTAATATTTCCAGTATTTTCATCATTTTGTTGATAAAAAAAAGTATTTCCTAGCCTAAGAATAATAGAACAGTAAAAAATAGTAAAAAGCATAAATTAAAACATGTAAGTCACAGTATTGCATCATATAAAATACGATACGGGTATTGGCGTTTCGAAAAACGCAAAGGGTCGCACCTACGTGAGATAGTGCATATTAAAATATCCAGTATTTTCATTATTTTATTGATAAAAAAAAGTATTTCCTAGCCTAAGAATAATAAAACAGTAAAAAATAGTAAAAAAAATAAATCTAAACATGTAACTCACAGTATTGCATCATATAAAATACGATACCGGTATAGGCGTTTCGGTAAACATAAAGAGTTGCACCTACGTGAGATAGTACATGGGATGCTATTGGCTGATGGTAGCTGATGGGTGGGAGACGACGAATCACAGAATTGTGTTCTGTATCCTGGGGTCTGATTGGCTTTTTGATTGAAGCTTGATTCTCCCAGCATCTAACATTGTCTCGCCTCACCCATTCAGTTACTCACGTATGAGCCTTTCTTGTTGTGCCTCCTAATATGTTGTGCTTGTGTTTTTTGTGAAACTTTAGCTTGTGTATTTCAACCCCTGCAATGCCACCCAAGCATCCTCCATCATCTAAGTCTTCTGGTAGTGAGCCTAAGCAGCAGATGTTGACAATAGCAGATAAGGTAAAACTGTTAGATATGCTGAAGGAAGGAAGAAGTCTCTCAGTTGTCAGCCACCATTGTCTGTGCAGTATATAAACATCATCATCACGTCATTCACGGTAAGTTTACCTATCACATTCATATAGCTTTACGCTTGCGCACTGTTATTTATGGTAAACTTACCTGTCACATTCATATAAATTTATGCTTGCGCACTATTATATAAAGTTAAGGGTAAGTTGTTAACAGTGCAGGGAGGGTTAATGCAGTAAAGGTAAAAATGAATGTAAAATACCTGTAATAAATATAGTGCTGCTACTTAGTGGATTTTCACCCTGATAAACGAGGGATCACTGTATATATATATATATATATATATATATATATATATATATATATATATATATATATATATATATATATATATATATATATATATATATATTAGGTTTCTAAGTAATGCTAGTGAGAGTACAGGTAGAATGATGCACGACTACACTCACCTGTTGAAACAACACGAGGATAGGTTCTCAAAATGCACTTGTAATATAAATTACACGTAATATAATTAGTCAATTTCCATAAGGAATAATGGTAATAGGCATAGATACATTCCACAACCGTACATAAATACATTATGCCAAAGAAATAAGATAAGTGGAACATATTTTACAAGTACATAACAAAGCTAAAATACCTATAGTTATGTATATTAAAATACAAATAGTGTATAGTATTAAAGATATACAGAATTACAAATAAATACTGCAGAGTAAATAAATTAACGCAGTCTATTATTTGGTGGGCAACAGGCATCCTAGGACGTGCATGGTGGCGGTGGGCACTTGACTTAAGCAGTAGAAGAGGGGGGGGGGAGGGGAAGAACGAACCCCTATCTGGAAACGTAAACAGAAATAAAATAAATTAATAAAAGCAAGACTAGAAAACTAAACTTTTTTTCATTATGCAACGCCTGAATTACTGTAATAAAAAAGATAAATAAAATGCATTCTACTCACTCTATGTATGGTGAGCAACATGCATGGGACGAGCATGATGGTGGTGACCATGTGACTTAAGAGGTAGGAAAAATGGAGTGGGAATCGGTAAAACGAACCCCTAGCTGCAAACGCAAAGATAAAATAAAAAAAAATGAACAATAGCAAGACTAGAAAACTAATTTTTGTTTATTATGCACAGCCTGAATATAATAATGTAGTACAGTGTTAATAATATAACATAAAAAAAACGTAAATAATTACACAGGTGTACTCACTCTATGCATGATGGGCAACAGGCATACTGGGACAAGAGGGGTAGCAGTGAGGAAGTGACTTAAGCGGTAGGGGAGGGAGGAGAAAAGGAGGAGGAAGGGGGAGAGCTAACCCCTGGTTGTAGTTGGGGATCATACTGGGTGAAGAGAGACTGAAACACATGCCGGGAACTGCCTCTGAGGTGGTCGCTTAGTTACTAAACTGAACCATTTTGTTCCGCTTTTTCTTGCGCTCATTACTCGTGCATTTAGTTTTAATTTTTACTCTTATATTCAAGAGGCGTTATTATTCGCATGGTATAAACACTTGTAAAAAGCGAAGTGACTGTATTTAGGACCTGCTATATGCTTTAGCTAGCGGTGTGCTACTACTACTACTGCCTGTCATCAATATCGTTTGTGATATTATAATGTAATATTACAGTGCAGTGAAGTAATACACACATTAATTCATGGGTAGGTTTTTGTTTGTATCTGTGAAAGTTCGTAACTTGGTTGTTCGTAAGTAAGGGAGCTTCTGTATTAGTTACAATTGTACAGGGTTACAATTTTCATTCAGGTCTTTTACTTTTAAATGTCTGTCTTCATATCAGTAGTAGTGGCAAATGAGAGAAGATAAGCGTATCTGTCAAAGTCCTGAAAGGATACCTCCATACTAGGATTGTGTATATGCCGGTATAAAAAAACAATGTTATTAAGATTTAAATATTATCAGTCATTTTTATGCACACTTTGGAATATTAATTTTTTCATGTCATATACATGGGGGCCTCGGTTATCACTGTCCTTGAGTGTGTCGCTTTTATAACGCATCTCCCAAAAATTACTTTGCTTCTGTTTTGATCATATTTGGCCTGTATTTTGTCTCCCAAGTGTAAAGCAGATTCTTCTGATGGCAATGTTTCAAAGAAAAGAATAGCTATCACCATGGAAGTGAAATTAGAGATAGTGAGGAGAATTGAAAAGGGAGAAACTTTACAACTGCATGAAATTCGGGTTACATCACATTTCAGGAACGAAACTCTGACGTAAGTAGAGGACCCCCTGTATGTAGTTATTATAATTCTAAGTTTTTTCAAATGTTATACTTTTGCATGTCATAATGTTAAACGATATCTGGCACAAGATTTGCAGGTGAAAGGAATTAACCTACAGGGCTTCAGAGCACCCTTCGTTTGCTTTAAAAAATATGTTAGTTGTTTTGCAGTCACAACCTATGACACACGATCATATGTTGAACTCTTTGAAACCCACTACTAAACATCCATTTTTATAGACTCCAAAGTCTTACAGAGAAGACTGTGGTGGAAACCTTTCTTCTTCGCCACCAAAGAAATGTCTTCATGACAATAAATACTATTATTAAGAATTAACCATAACTATAACAAGAAAACTTAGGCAGGAGGGATTCACCATCCTCTAACCACTTTCAGTCTCCTCCTTCAATTGATATGCTCGAAAATATATTCAGTCATCCCTCAACTTCCACGAGTAATTGCTTCCACCCCAAGCAGCGAAAGTTAAAACTTGTGCAAAGCGAGGACTATTTTTCAAAGGTGTCAGCACTTTCTATACAGGACAGTATACCCTATTACTAATAATTTCTATCTATCATCTCATATATATTTGAGTAATAATGGTTAAAGCTTAAACAATAATAAAGATAGAACAAATGCAATGCATTAACAGAATTTTAAATGTTTCAGTTACTCTACCTTCTTTGCCAGGAATCGAACCTGGGAACACTAGAATAGAACGATACAGCTTTGTCTTCTGTATCACAGAGTTTGTTAATGGAGGGAAATGCAACATCTACTGATGTCACAATGACGGAGGATGCCAGTGCGACCATTAATATCAGTATTACCTCATTCCCCAACCCATCAGTGGTCAGTGTACACATTTAATTCACCACTTCAACACCCAAGGGTTAGGATAAAACAAATGAAATGCAATAACACATTTTTGAAAGTCTTTAAATAATCTGTCTTCTTTGTTGGGAATCAAACCTGGGAACTCTAGACTAAATCTCCACAGCTTAGTCTACTGTACCACAGAGGTTGTTAAAAGAGAGGAAACTGAAACTATTACTGATGTCACACAGACAAAAGAAAGTCACTGCGACCATAATATCTGTTTTACGTCCCTCCCCAACCCACCAATGGTCAGGGTACACATTTATTTCTCCTCCTCAACACCCAAGGCCTAGATAGGACAAATGTCTTGCAATAAAATATATTCAAAATTCTTCAAATAATCTATCTTCTTTGTTGGGAATCAAACCTGGGTACTCTAGACTAGAACTCCAAAGCTTAGTCCACTGTACCACAGTGATTGTTAAAAGAGAGGAAAATGGAACTTCTACTGATGTCACACAGACGGAAGCATGCCACTGCAACCATTAATCTCCGTTTTACCTCTCTCCCAAACCCACCAGTGGTTAGCATACACATTTAATTCTCCTCCTCAACTCCCAAGGCTTAGATGTTGGAACAAATGCAATGCAATAACGCATTTTTAAATGTCTTCAAATAAACTGCCTTCATTGTCGGAAGCGAACCAGGGAACTCTAGACTAAAGCTCCACAGCTTTGTTCAGTGTGCCACAGAGTTTGGTAAAAGAGAGGTAATTGCAACATCTAATGACGTCACACAGATGAACAGAAGACACTGCGACCAATAATATATCTTTTGCCCTCGCCCGAACCCACCAGTGGTCAATATACACATTTAATTTTCCTCCTCAACACTCAAGACGTAGTTGACAGAACAAATGCAATGCAATGATGCATTTTTAAAAATCTTCAAATAATCTAACTTTTTAGTAGGGAATCAAACCTAGGAACTCTAGTCTAGAACTCCACAGCTTAGTCCACTGTACCACATAGAATGTTAAAAGAAAGGGAAATGGAATATCACACAAGAAGAGACACCACTGTGACCATAACATCTGTTCTACCTCCCTCCCCAACCTATCAGTGGTTAGTGTACACATTAATTCTCCTCCTCAACATCCAAGGCTTAAAGAATAGAACAAATGCAATGTAATAATGCATTTTTAACTGTCTTCAAATTATTAATTTTCTTTGTTTGGAATAAACTTAGGAACTCTAGATTAGTACTCCACAGCTTAGTCCACTGTACCACAGAGGTTTTATAAGAAAGGGAACTGAACAACTAATGATGTCATAAGGACGGAGGGATGCTATACTCAACTCAACTTCAGGAGGTTTTGCTCTAATGCAAAAATGCAGGGTTAAAAATATGCAGCACTGCAGTTTCTTCTGAGCCCTAAGGTTAAATGATAATGGAGTATTTTTTTTAATAAACCAATAAGTTGGTGGAGTAACGTTTGTCTACGCTGCATTTTGGTTGGTTTAGATATGGAAAATGCATGCTGATTCTGCTCTCAAGACAGTGGTAAGGAAGCCAAGTTGGAGTGTTGCAAGTATGGGGGGATTAATATCCTAATCTTATAAATTAAAGTATATTTGAGAATTTAATTTTAAAGGTATATTACATAAAAAAAGAAGCAAAGTGAATATAGTATGTCTAGAAAACACTAAGAGCATGGAGACTAAGCTGTAGAGATTGTTTTGGGAGAATATTTAGCTTTAATATGTATAATTTAAGGATAAGGACGAGAATATATTAAGAGTGTATACAGTGGGAAAGAGTCAGGCCCAACTTTCGACTGAGATGGAATGAATTTGTTAAAGGTAGTGGTTTTTTCTCTAGGAGATATGACTCGTGTGTCAAGGTAAATGAGGAAGAGACTAACAGTGCATGGGTTGAGGTTTATGTTGTCTAAAGGCAAGTATGTGCTCTGTCATATTTGCTATTAAATTTATACAAAATAAAGCCTGTGAAAATGGAGGATGCAAGACATTTTGGTCCAAATGCCTGAAAAGCTAGCAGATGAGAGCAGTTATTAGGAAACCTGCCATTACAGTGTTCAGTATTGTCCTGCATAGTGGAGTCATAGAGGAATAGGTGGGTTAAACATACAAGGATAAATTGTAGAGATTAGATAACAGTATGGGGTAAATTTTATGTCATAATTCCTGAGAATGCTAACAATTCTAGGGAGTTTGGGGGATGTATATTAAAGCAAATATTCTCCTATTGGTGCTCTCCAAGATTAGAATAGCTGCATCAGCAGTAGTAGATAGGTGCTCAAGTACCTATGTTTGTTTCTGGAAAGAACCACATGCTTGTGAGTTGGTGTGTCTTAGACACTTGCCATGTCTTTCCTTGAACTATAAATGGGTTTAGCGTTTACTATATTCTTGCTTGGTGAATTGCAAGTGTCAGTTGCTTTTGTATTGAAATAGAATTTCTACATCTGGAAGAAACTTTTTGGATCTGGAAAAAATTAGTAACTCCCTGAAGTTAATGTTTCTTGATGCCCAGGCCCCGATGAAGTTAATTTTCTTTGCTCGTCCACGTGAACTACATAAATTCTCCCCTAAATTCTCCGTACTTCGAGTGATGGTAAGCTTAATTCCCTCAGCCTCTCCTCGTATTTCTGGCACCAGTTTCATGGCATGTCACTGAATTATTTCCAGCTTAGTTTTGTGCCTTTTCAAGTGTGGAATCCAAAAGGGGGCTGCATATTCAAGCTTTGACCTCACATAGGTTACATAAATATTTCTGAACAATTCCTTGTCCATGTGCCTGAAGGCCACCCTTACATTTGCTAAGAAAGGATATGCTGCCCTTACTATGCCATTGATATGCATTTTCTGAGACAAATCTGACTGTATGTGTACTACTATATGTCTCTCATTCTGTCTCTTGAAGTTCTGCTCCTGCTATTAAGTAATCAAGCTAGGACTTTCTCGCGCTTGTAAGCATTCAGATCACCTTACATTTAGAAGGACTGAATTTCATTAGCCACTTTTATGACCACTCATGCAGACTATTTAGGTTTTCCTGAAGTTCTCTTCCACTGTTCTCATTTCTTATTTTGTTCAGAATCTTTGCATCATCTGGAAACATATTCATGAATGAATTTACAGATTCTGGTAGGTCATTTACATATGCAAGGATCTGTTCCCTTCCTTCTAAGGAAGTTTTTATCCATTCCAAGACATTTCCAGCTATTCTCGCCATAGCTTGCAGTGTCAAATGCCTTTTGGAAGTGTAGGAATATGCAATCTGTCCAGCCCTCTCTTTCCTGTAAGATTCGGCTTACCTTATCATAAAATTCTAAAAAGTTTGTTACTGGCAATAAGTTAAAGGATTCCAAGTGAAGATAAATGTGTTTTCTTAGTAGTTTCTCCCTAACATTGCAAACTATGCCGGTCAAGGAAACAGGTCTATAGTTTAGAGCCGTACCCCTCCTTCCCTTTTTGAATATATTTACCACTTTCACTTGTTTCCAGCATCTTAGAATATCTCCTGATTCCAGCAATTTTTCAAACATCATACTTAGTGCCACTGATATTGACTTGGTACATTTCTTAAATACATGAGGGGATATATCATCAGGATTTGTAGCTTTATGGGAATCTAACTCCATGAGCACTTTGCATACCTCTGTGGCTGAAAAGATGATTTTCTTTAATAATGCCCCATAGGCTCCTATCTCTGCAATCTGAGGGGGTAAGGTATTTTCTGCAGTATATACTGATTGAGACTCATTGTTCAATTCTTCGCAGATCTCTTCATCCATCTCAATGATGCTTCCATTCGCTTTTTTTTTTTTTGCTTTAAAACCTGTTCTTTTACCTTCAGTTTTCCTCACATAAAGCTGTGGTAAAGTTTGATATTGTTTTCTTTGGCCTTCCTGGTGATATCTCTTTCATTGTCTCTCTCTGCCTCACTTTTTTTTACTTAAGTAGTAATTTCTTGCTCTTTTATAACTCTGCCAGGCATTTATACTTTTTCTCCTCCTATTCCTTTTCCAGCATTTGTTTCTCCATTCCTTAGCTCTCTTACAATCATTTTTGAACCATTTCTCTCTGGCATGAATAACTCCTATTTTGGTGGAAGGTGTGCAACAATTTACTACCTTCCCATATTCATCACAAAACATATCGTACATTTCTTGAACAAATTTGTTGTTAAATACGGTCCTCCAGTCAATGGCAGCAAAAAACTCATTAATTTTTTCATCCTCGTGTCCTCAGGGCTCTACATTCAGGCAGAATATCTTTGATGATATACTCCATCAACAACACACATGGTTACGGTTTCCAATTAATGGTTCATATCCAATTTTTTTTTCAATATCCAACCCATTATCCGTGAATACCAGATCAATCAGCAGTGGCTCATCACCACCCCTGGCCTATGTTGGTGTCAGAAATTCCATTGTACGCAATCTAGAAATCTTGCCCCAAATAAGTCCTCTCCACTGTGTAGGTCAAGATTTTTCCAATCTATCTCTGTGATTAACATATCCCATAATCAAAATCCTACATTTTCTTTCCTGTGCAATGTTAACAACTTAGTTTATGACTTCGACAGTACCTATATGACTATCCTAATAAGATTCTAGCTGATGGTGGTTCATGGTGGGTTATATACAACAGTTATTATAATGCTCTCAGACCTCGCATTTAAGCGAGCAACAAGGAATTCCTTAAACTTACTTTGAGCAACAAGAAATTCCTTGAACTCACTTTCTGTAGCAAAGTTTAGTTCTTCAACCTGAAATCTTTCACTTATGAGCAATTCTATCCCTCCACCAGTCCTCCCAGATCTTTCAACCCTTGATTTCTGAAGCCCTTGGGAAAAACTGTGACTTTTTTTTTTTGTCCTCACTCACTTAGTCTTTGTAACCGCTACTATATCTACGTTACTGTTGTGAATTCTATCCTTTAATTTTACCACCCCACTAGGTACTCCATCGGCAACTGTCTACAGCAATATTAATGAGGCTGCATCTCCTGATCTTCCACCATTATTTTCTTTATCTCTTCTTTGGCTGGAAGAGCCCTGAGACAAAAACATTATTTTCTCTTCTTCAGTTCTTTTCTCATTAAACCTTCTAACTTCTTGCAACAAGTTTTTGATCCTTCCTATCTTTTACTGTATTCTGTATAGTTAAATGAACACTATTTTGAATACTGGAAATTCTTTTTTTTTCTTTCTCATCAATATTTATCTACATGTGTAGCCTCTTTCAAAGGTTACTTCAATCATTCTTGTCTCTCTCAGAGGTGAGCAGTGAAGTAACATTTATTTCATTCAGGTTGTTTGTTGTTTTCTTCTTGTTTAGCAATTCTGGTTTTATGTTCACTCTTTTCCACTTCCAGCTTCTTTATTCGTTTTCTAGTTCTTTTCTTTCTTGCCCTTGTGCCTTATTAACTTCCTCCAAAATTTTTGTTATCTAAGTGTTTCATTTTCTTTCATTTGTCTATCTATATGCCGAATTTTATCATTCAGGTTTATTACAAAGGTCTCAAAGTTCTGACTCTTTTTTTTTCAGGCTCCTAGTAGCCTCTCCCCCTCCTACAACACCCGGAGGATCCCTACCACCCCTCCCCGACAGTTGGTTGGGGGATTAGAGAAAAGATAGTTTCACTTTGATGTTTTACCTTTGACCGAATATTGAGAAAAAAAGAGAGGATATAATTTAACACAGAATTGGTATATCTTCATATGCATACTAATATCGTTACTTAGTTCATCTCTTTTCTGGTAACACACATCCTAACTTAAATTTTTTAAATGGTAATTACTTATGTCTGTGTATGTGTATGTGTTGAGGTAATTAAGGATTTATCTATGCATATTTACTGACTAATCTGTTTACAATATCATGTTATCACTTCCTATTTATTTATATATTAGCTTAGTTATATCCTCATATATTTACATGTCTATCTATTTCTCTGGATCTTTACTGTACTTTATTTTACTGAAGCATACCTTGCATATTTTATGTATCTAGATTTATAATATTTTGCTGTTCAACTGCTTTTGAAGTTACACCATCCGCACTGGCAACAGGAAAGCTATTTCGGACAAGAGGAAAAGAGATAGTGATAAGCACCTCTATAACTCAATAATTATTTTCATTCTCTTCCTTCTTGCTTGCAGAGGCAACTCGGAACTGCAGCTGTGTAACAGCAGAAAGAAACATTATACTTCTTTGCTTTCTCTTACTTTTTATATATTTATCAATATTATTTGTTCATTATTTTTTCTACATTTACGTGATGTTCTATTCGACAAGAATGTGTTGCTTTGGAACTATGCAAATGATGATTTGTTTGTGTTATATGGTGTATAGTGGTTATAATTATAAATATGCAGATGAATATACTTTAATATCAACGCCAAGTGCGTACAAGAATGACGTGGGCAGATGCAAAGCACTATTTACTGTACAGGACGACGCGAAGAGAGTTTTAAATGGAAAATACGGGATTAAATTAGAGGAAAACGGTGACGACAACGAGGAAAACAGAGAAAATACATCCGCAGAATTCGCGATGTTTTCTCAAGAGAAGATTTCGAATTTTTCTAAATTGACAACTAAAGAGTACACGCTTTTAGCAAACTTATTACCTAAAGTAACCACTTACAAGAAAGTTAAAGACAATATAGAAAATGTATTGAAAGCAACAAAGAGCGAGTTTCGTTTTCTAAGCCTAAGTAGAATTGATCACGCTGAAAGGAGCCTCCCTTACGTGAATTGTAAGATAGAATCTTACAAAGAGAGAATCAAATATTCTTCTTGTATAAGGAAGAGAATCGAAACACAGGGATCGCTGTGGATTCATTTCATGGGCGATTCCAAAATAAGAGAATTGCTCTATCAGTTTCTAAGGCAGACGGATGAAGAATATGATTATATGATCAAACATGAGGTAAGGTTCTTTGGTTTGATGCTACGTTCTTTTGCAAATTTACCATAAAGAGTGTGCCACATTATTAGAATGCCTATATTTGGTATGCGAGATGTAGTATTTAATCTCTCTCTCTCTCTCTCTCTCTCTCTCTCTCTCTCTCTCTCTCTCTCTCTCTCTCTCTCTCTCTCTCTCTCTCTCTCTCTCTCTCTCTCTCTCTCTCTCTCTCTCTATATATATATATATATATATATATATATATATATATATATATATATATATATATACACACACACACACACACACACACACACACACACACACACACACACCGCGCGTTCAGTGACACACGGAATTGCTCCTCTTAAATTTTAGTTTCGAGTGACTAAAGTGCTTAGTGGAAAACTTTACCATAATTTCCAAAAATATGAAATCGTGCAGAGTATTGTGAGTACAAAAACTAATATTTGTTGTAAGGCGAGACTGTTCATATTAAAGGAAAAAAATTGAGAACTTTTTCGTGAGAAGAGAGAGAAGCTGCCGTCCAGTTTCTGCCTTGAGGGAAATCTAGAAGAGTTGCCAGACGTGGAGCCTCACACCACATTACCTAATTTTTTGTGTAAACTGGGGAAAGCTCTTGAGCCGTTTTACCTGATCCTGTGGTTCTATATATTGTTAAAAACAGTATCCTTCCCATTTATATTAACTAGTTAGTTAGTTTGATACACGAAAAAATTGAATAATAAAAGAAAAAAAAAATTACCAAATACCCACCCGTCAACAGTACTGAGTTAAGTTGCCAAGTAGTACAGCAGTCCTATTTTCTTCATTTTTTTTTTTGCTTTTCTTTTAGCTTTCTCGTTTGCTATTTTGTTATTTTGTATATATATTGAGTTAAATGTAATGTCTAAATCCCGTGATAACATATCTTGGTTAGCAAGTCAGTTTATCAGTTAGGAAGAATATATAACAGAAACAGGTGGGTGCCACCTCGAACACAAATTCGAATTTTCCTTCAGGTTTGACTTTTGTTTTTCTTTTTCTTTTTATACGTAAATTACCATGGTCAAGTTTTTAAGTTAAGATGTGTGTTACCAGAAAGGAGACAAACTGAGTCACTAAATAGCACTTATATGGAGATATAAAAATTCTGTGTGAAGGTAAATTAGAAGTTTTTCTCTCTTTTTTTTTTTTTTTTTTTTTTTTTTTTTCTCGTCTTCTTTCTATATTCTGTGAGAGGGAGAACATAAAAATGAAGCCATCTCTGTCCCAAACCTCTCCCACCCATGGGGCGGGAGAAGGGGTAGTCATCAGAGGACTTAAACAGAGAATCAAGAAGTTAGAGGAAATGGTTACAAGCCTTGATGATAAAATTCGGAATATGGATGGAGAAATGAAAGAGAATGAAACACTCAGAGAACAAATAAGATCTTTGGAGGAAGCAAATAAAGCACAAGGGCAGGAGAGAAAGGAACTAGAAAAAAGAATAAAGAAGCTGGAAGGGGAAAAGAGTCAACTAGAATCTAGAATTTCTAATCAAGAAGATAAAAACAAACAGCTAAATGACAACCTAAAGGAATTAGATGTTAGTTCACTGCTATCTTCTGAGAGAGACGAGATTGCTGCTTGGAATGTTCAGATTAAGGAAAACATTGAACAGTTCAGAAAAGAGTTCCAGGAGCTGAATATGGAAAATGATGCCATGAAAACGTCCTTTGCTGATGCACTAAAGGGGAATGTGGCAGTAAAAGAGGCTGTAAAGGTGGTGGCACTGGAAAACATACAAACAGTTGACTATAAAGAGACAGTAATCGAAAAAATGAAAGACGTTGTGATGGAAAGGGCAAACCCACTCATCAGACAGGCACTTGATAAGGAGAAGACAGTGGTAATCTCAGGCATAAGTGAATCCCAGGAGCCAACATGGCAGGGGAGACTTGAAGAAAATAAAGCTAGGGTTGTAGACCTGATAAGAAAGCTTGGAGTAGTATGTGGTCCTGAGGATATTGTAAACATACACCAACTAGGTAAATATTCGAGGGAAGGAAAGCCGAGACCAACAAAAGTAACCTTTGAGAGAGGGGAGACATGTAGGGAAATATTGTTGAGAAAAAAAAGTCTAAAAGACCTTCAAGAATGCAAAGAAGTGTTCATTAGACGATACAGAACACAGGAAGAGATGGGAAAGATCAAAAACTTGTTGCAAGAGGCAAGAAGGTTAAATGATGAAAGAAATGAAGAAGAGAAGAAAAATTTTCGTTACGGAATACTTCCAGACAAAGGGGAGATAAAGAAGATAATGACAGAAGATCAGGGGATGGGGCCTCATTAAGATTGTTATACACAAATGCTGATGGATTAGCTGGTAAGGCAGTAGAATTAAAAGATAGGATTCACAACAGTAAGGCAGATATAGTAGCAATTACAGAGACTAAGTTGAGTGAGGACATAAACAGTGTCACAGTTTTTCCTAAGGGCTTCAGAATACTAAGGGTCGAAAGATCTGAGAGGACTGGTGGAGGGATAGCACTGCTCATAAGTGAGAGGATTCAAGTTGAAGAGATAAACTTGGCTATAGAAAGTGAGTTCAGGGAATTTCTTGTTGCTCGCATAAATACTGGGTCAGAGAGCATTATAATAACTGTTGTATACAACCCACCAAGGAACCAAAATAGGCTTGAAATTTATGAGGAAAGTCATATAGGTACGATTGAAGTCATAAACTCAGTTGTTAACATGGCGCGGGAGAAAAAATGTAGGATTTTGATTATGGGAGACTTTAATCATAAAGAGATAGATTGGATAAATCTTGACCCACACAGTGGTGAGGACTCCTTTGGGGCAAGATTCCTAGATTGCGTACAAGGGAATTTCCTACACCAACATGTAATGGAACCAACAAGAGCCAGGGGTGGGGATGAGCCATCACTACTTGATCTGGTGTTCACAGATAATGTGTTGGATATTGAAAATATTGAGTATGAACCACCAATTGGAAAGAGTGACCACTGTGTGTTGTTGATGGAGTATATCATTGAAGACATTCTTCCTGAGAGTAGAGGCACTGAGGACATGAGGAGGAACTATCAGAAAGGAGATTACATCAAAATGAATGAGCTTTTTGCAGTTATTGACTGGAGAACCTTATTTTACAACAAATCTGTACAAGAAATGTATGACATCTTTTGTGAGAAATATGGGAAGATTGTAGATTGCTGCATACCTGTCACCAAAGTAGGTGTAATTCATGCCAGAGAGAAATGGTTCGATAATGGGTGTAAAAGAGCTAAGGAGTGGAGAGACAAATGCTGGAAAAGGTATAGGAGGAGAAAAAGCATAAATGCCTGGCAAACCTACAAAAGAGCAAGAAATGACTACCTAAGTAAAAGGAGAGAGGCAGAGAAAGATTATGAGAGGGACATCACCAGGAAGGCGAAAGAAAATCCCAAGCTTTTCCACAGCTTTATCAGAGGAAAACTGAAGGTAAAAGAACAGGTTTTAAGGCTAAAGAGAGCGGATGGAAGCATCACTGAGACGGACGAAGAGATCTGCAAAGAATTGAACAAGGAGTTTCAGTCAGTATTTACAGTAGAAAATACCCCACCCCCTCAGATTGCAGTGATAGAAGCTCAAGGGCCGGTATTAGAGAACATCAACCTTACAGCCACAGAGGTATGCAAAGCGCTGATGGATTTAGATGTTCATAAAGCTACAGGTCCTGATGACATATCCCCTCATGTGCTTAAAAAATGCGCAAACACAATATCAGTGGCACTAAGTATCATATTTAAGGAGTCATTGGAGTCGGGGGAGATTCCAAGATGCTGGAAACAAGCAAATGTGATACCTATCTTCAAAAAGGGAAGGAGGGATACGGCTCTGAACTATAGACCAGTTTCCTTGACCAGCATAGTTTGCAAAGTTATGGAGAAACTACTAAGGAAACATATCTCCCTTCACTTGGAATCCTTCAACTTTTTGTCAGTGAGGCAACATGGCTTCAGAGAAGGAAGATCAACAGTAACAAACTTATTAGAATTTTATGATGAGGTAAGCCAAATCTTACAGGAAAGAGAGGGCTGGGCAGATTGCATATTCCTAGACTTCCAGAAAGCGTTTGACACTGTTCCACATGGGAGACTTATTAGGAAGCTGCAATCAATGGCTAGAATAGGTGGAAATGTCTTGGAATGGATAAAAACTTACTTAGAAGGAAGGGAACAGAGGGTTAGAGTAAGACACTCAGTGTCTGAATGGAGAAGAGTTAGTAGTGGAGTTCCACAGGGTTCAGTTTTAGGGCCACTTTTGTTCCTTGTATATGTAAATGACCTACCAGAGTCTGTAAATTCATTCATGAATATGTTTGCAGATGATGCAAAGATTGTGAAGAAAGTAAAAAACGAGAACAATGGTAGAGAACTTCAGGAGGATCTAAATAATCTGCATGAGTGGTCAGAAAAGTGGCTAATGAAATTCAATACCTCAAAATGTAAGGTAATGAGAATGGGTACAAGTGCAAGAAGGCCCAAGCTTGACTACTCGGTGGCTGGAGTACAACTTCAGGAGACAGAAAATGAGAGAGATCTAGGAGTAAACATATTGGCAGATTTGTCTCCAGAAATACATATAAATGGCGTAGTAAGGGCAGCATATGCATTCTTATCAAATGTAAGGGTAGCCTTCAGGCACATGGACAAGGAAATGTTCAGAAATATTTATGTAACCTATGTGAGGCCAAAACTCGAATATGCAGCCCCCTTTTGGAATCCGCACTTGAAAAAGCACATAGCTAAGCTTGAAAAAGTTCAAAGACATGCCACAAAACTGGTGCCAGAAATACGCAATCTCGGTTATGATGAGAGGCTGAGGGAATTAGACTTGCCATCACTCGAAGCTAGAAGAGTAAGGGGGGATATGGTGACAGTCTTTAAATTCCTTCATGGTTATGATAGAGTGGATAGGGATCGATATTTCGATATGGCTGGCTCTAGAACTAGAGGTCATAGTTTGAAGCTTCGGAAGAAAACTTGTTTGCAGGATGTAAGGAAATACTTTTTCAGTGTAAGAGTAGTTGATAATTGGAATTCGCTAAGCGAGGAGGTAGTTAATGCTACCTCAATCCATAGTTTTAAGGACAGGTATGATAAGTATCACTAAGTCTAAAAATGGAACCGATCAGGAGACGGGAAGATACGAGCTTTGGGCTCTTTCCCGTAAACACAATTAGGTAATCACACACACACACACCAGAGTCTGTAAATTCATTCATGAATATGTTTGCAGATGATGCAAAGATTGTGAAGAAAGTAAAAAACGAGAACAATGGTAGAGAACTTCAGGAGGATCTAAATAATCTGCATGAGTGGTCAGAAAAGTGGCTAATGAAATTCAATACTTCAAAATGTAAGGTAATGAGAATGGGTACAAGTGCAAGAAGGCCCAAGCTTGACTACTCGGTGGCTGGAGTACAACTTCAAGAGACAGAAAATGAGAGAGATCTAGGAGTAAACATACTGGCAGATTTGTCTCCAGAAATACATATAAATGGCATAGTAAGGGCAGCATATGCATTCTTATCAAATGTAAGGGTAGCCTTCAGGCACATGGACAAGGAAATGTTCAGAAATATTTATGTAACCTATGTGAGGCCAAAACTCGAATATGCAGCCCCCTTTTGGAATCCGCACTTGAAAAAGCACATAGCTAAGCTTGAAAAAGTTCAAAGACATGCCACGAAACTGGTGCCAGAAATACGCAATCTCAGTTATGATGAGAGGCTGAGGGAATTAGACTTACCATCACTCGAAGCTAGAAGAGTGAGGGGGGATATGGTGACAGTCTTTAAATTCCTTCATGGTTATGATAGAGTGGATAGGGATCGATATTTTGATATGGCTGGCTCTAGAACTAGAGGTCATAGTTTGAAGCTTCGTAAGAAAACTTCTTTGCAGGATGTAAGGAAATACTTTTTCAGTGTAAGGGTAGTTGATAATTGGAATTGGCTAAGCGAGGAGGTAGTTAATGCTATCTCAATCCATAATTTTAAGGACAGGTATGATAAGTATCACTAAGTATAAAATGGAACCGATGAGGAGACGGGAAGATACGAGCTTTGGGCTCTTTCCCGTAAACACAATTAGGTAATCACACACACACACACACACACACACACACACACACACACACACACACACACACACATATATATATATATATATATATATATATATATATATATATATATATATATATATATATATATATATATATATATATATATATATATATATATATATATATAATATGATAGTGACACCAGGACGAGCCAAAAAATAAAATAAAATAAAACAGCCCCCATCGAGCCTGGGCACGAAGAATATATTAAGTAAAAAATGACTGAGCTGGAGACTATAATGACTTGTCAGAAGTGAAGGGATTATAAGAGGTGTGTAATGAATATCCAAGAATATTCAGTGTTGATGTAGGCATAGAAAAAGAACCGCAACTGAAGGAAGACTTAACATCGAACTGTCCTGGACAGTCCTGTTTAAGTTTAAAAATCCCTCAGCTGTAGTATCGCCACGGGGAGCTGTGCCATGGGCCAACCTACTACATGTGTTGACAGTATTTAAGGTGCTGACAAATTATGTTTTGTTAAAGAGATTCGAGTTTGCCATTCCTGATTGCAGAGAAATTGTACTGGATTTTGTATGACTTCTGGAAAGAGAATAAACTGGAAAGAGTATAATAAATGTTGCTAAGCAGACTGTTTTCCAAATGGGAGGAGGAATGTGTGTGCATTAATCCTGATTGTGCTTACGGGAAAGAGCCCCATGCTCGTAACTCCCCGTCTCCCGGTCGCTTTCCAAGTTTGCACTCAGCGATACTTATATTTGTCTTCAACATTATCAAGTGAGTTAGCATGAACTACCTCCTCGCTTAGCGAATTCCAATCATCACCTACTCTTACACTAAAAGAATACTACCTTACATCCTGCAAAGAAGTTTTCTTACGAATCTTCAAACTTTGTTATCTAGTTCTAAAGCCAACCATATCTAAATATCGATCCCTATCCACAATGTCAAAACTATTAAGGAATTTATAAACCGTCACCATATCCCCTCATTCTTCTACTTTCCGGTGATGGTAAGTCTAATTCCCTCAGCTTCTCCTCATAAGTGAGATTGTGTATTTCTGGCACCATTGTTGTGAGAAGTCATTGAACTTTTTCCAGCTTATTTATGTGCTTTTTCAAGTGTGGATTTCATAGGGGCTGCATATTTAAGCTTGGCTTCAAATATGTTACATAAATATTTCTGAACATTATGAATGTATGTATATATATATATATATATATATATATATATATATATATATATATATATATATATATATATATATATATATATATATATATATATATATATATATATATATATATATATATATATATATGTGTGTGTGTGTGTGTGTGTGTGTGTGTGTGTGTGTGTGTGTGTGTATGTGTGTGTGTGATTACCTAATTGATTACCTAATTGTGTTTACGGGAAAGAGCCCAAAGCTCGTATCTTCCCGTCTCCTGATCGGGTCCATTTTATACTTAATGATACTTATCATACCTGTCCTTAAAACTATGGATTGAGATAGCATTAACTACCTCCTCGCTTAGCCAATTCCAATTATCAACTACTCTTACACTGAAAAAGTATTTCCTTACATCCTGCAAAGAAGTTTTCTTACGAAGCTTCAAACTATGACCTCTAGTTCTAGAGCCAGCCATAGCAAAATATCGATCCCTATCCACTCTATCATAACCATGAAGGAATTTAAAGACTGTCACCATATCCCCCCTCACTCTTCTAGCTTCGAGTGATGGTAAGTCTAATTCCCTCAGCCTCTCATCATAACTGAGATCGCGTATTTCTGGCACCAGTTTCGTGGCAACGAGGGCCAGGGGTGGGGATGAGCCATCACTACTTGATCAAGTATTCACAGATAATGTGTTGGATATTGAAAAAATTGAGTATGAACCACTAATTGGAAAGAGTGACCACTGTGTGTTGTTGATGGAGTATATCATTGAAGATATTCTGCCTGAGAGTAGAGGCACTGAGGATGAGGAGGAACTATCCGAAAGGAGATTACATCAAAATGAATGAGCTTTTTGCAGTTATTGACTGGAGAACCTTATTTTACAACAAATCTGTACAAGAAATGTATGACATCTTTTGTGAGAAATATGGAAAGATAGTAGATTGCTGCATACCTGTCACCAAAGTAGGTGTAATTCATGCCAGAGAGAAATGGTTCGATAATGAGTGTGAAAGAGCTAAGGAGTGGAGAGACAAATGCTGGAAAAGGTATAGGAGGAGAAAAAACATAAATGCCTGGCAAACCTACAAAAGAGCAAGAAATGACTACCTAAGTAAAAGGAGAGAGGCAGAGAGAGACTATGAGAGGGACATCACCAGGAAGGCTAAAGAAAATCCCAAGCTTTTCCACAGCTGTATCTATGGAAAACTGAAGGTAAAAGAACAGGCTTTAAGGCTAAAGAGAGCGGATGGAAGCATCACTGTGACGGATGAAGAGATTTGCAAAGAATTGAACAAGGAGTTTCAGTCAGTATTTACTGTAGAAAATACCCCACCCCCTCAGATTGCAGAGATAGAAGCTCAAGGGACGGTATTAGAGAACATCAACCTTACAGCCACAGAGGTATGCAAAGCGCTGATGGATTTAGATGTTCATAAAGCTACAGGTCCTGATGACATATCCCCTCATGTACTTAAAACATGCGCAAACTCAATATCAGTGGCACTGGGTATCATACTTAAAAAGTCACTGGAGTCAGGGGAGATTCCAAGATGCTGGAAACAAGCAAATGTGATACCTATCTTCAAAAAGGGAAGGAGGGATACGGCTCTGAACTATAGACCAGTTTCCTTGACCAGCATAGTTTGCAAAGTTATGGAGAAACTACTAAGGAAACATATCTCTCTTCACTTGGAATCCTTCAACTTTTTGTCAGTGAGGCAACATGGCTTCAGAGAAGGTAGATCAACAGTAACAAACTTATTAGAATTTTATGATGAGGTAAGCCGAATCTTACAGGAAAGATAGGGCTAGGCAGATTGCATATTCCTAGACTTCCAGAAAGCGTTTGACACTGTTCCACATGGGAGACTTATTAGGAAGCTGCAAGCAATGGCTAGAATAGGTGGAAATGTCTTGGAATGGATAAAAACTTACTTAGAAGGAAGGGAGCAGAGGGTTAGAGTAAGACACTCAGTGTCTGAATGGAGAAGAGTTAGTAGTGGAGTTCCACAGGGTTCAGTTTTAGGGCCACTTTTGTTCCTTGTATATGTAAATGACCTACCAGAGTCTGTAAATTCATTCATGAATATGTTTGCAGATGATGCAAAGATTGTGAAGAAAGTAAAAAAACGAGAACTATGGTAGAGAAGTTCAGAAAGGTCTAAATAGTCTGCATGAGTGGTCAGAAAAGTGGCTACTGAAATTCAGTACTTCAGAATATAAGGTAATGAGAATGGGTACAAGTGCAAGAAGGCCCAAGCTTGACTACTCGGTGGCTGGTGTACAACTTCAAGAGACAGAAAATGAGAGAGATCTAGGAGTAAACATACTGGCAGATTTGTCTCCAGAAATACATATAAATGGCATAGTAAGGGCAGCATATGCATTCTTATCAAATGTAAGGGTAGCCTTCATGCACATGGACAAGGAAATGTTCAGAAATATTTATGTAACCTATGTGAGGCTACAACTTGAATATGCAGCCCCCTTTTGGAATCCGCTCTTGAAAACGCACACAGCTAAGCTTGACAAGTTCAAAGACATGCCATGAAACTGGTGTCAGAAATACGCAATCTCAGTTATGATGAGAGGGTGAGGGAATTAGACTTACCACCACTCGAAGCTAGAAGAGTGAGGGGGGATATGGTGACCGTCTTTAAATTCCTTCATGTTTATGATAGAGTGGATAGGGATCGATATTTTGCTATGGCTGGCTCTAGAACTAGAGGTCATAGTTTGAAGCTCCGTAAGAAAACTTTGCAGGATGTAAGGAAATACTTTTTCAGTGTAAGAGTAGTTGATAATTGGAATTGGCTAAGCGAGGAGGTAGTTAATGCTATCTCAATCCATAGTTTTAAGGACAGGTATGATAAGTATGACTAAGTATAAAATGGAACCGATCAGGAGACGGGAAGATACGAGATTTGGGCTCTTTCCCGTAAACACAATTAGGTAATTACAATTAGGTAATTACACACACATTATATATATATATATATATATATATATATATATATATATATATATATATATATATATATATATATATATATATATATATATATATATATATATATATATATATATATATATATATATATATATATATATATATATATATATATATATATATATATATATATATGCATGTATGTATGTATGTATGTATGTATGTATGTATGTATGTGTGTGTGTGTGTGTGTGTGTGTGATTACCTAATTGTGATTACCTAATTGTGTTTACGGGAAAGAGCCCAAAGCTCGTATCTTCCCGTCTCCTGATCGGTTCCATTTTTAGACTTAGTGATACTTATCATACCTGTCCTTAAAACTATGGATTGAGGTAGCTTTAACTACCTCCTCGCTTAGCGAATTCCAATTATCAACTACTCTTACACTGAAAAAGTATTTCCTTACATCCTGCAAACAAGTTTTCTTCCGAAGCTTCAAACTATGACCTCTAGTTCTAGAGCCAGCCATATCGAAATATCGATCCCTATCCACTCTATCATAACCATGAAGGAATTTAAAGACTGTCACCATATCCCCCCTTATTCTTCTAGCTTCGAGTGATGGCAAGTCTAATTCCCTCAGCCTCTCATCATAACCGAGATTGCGTATTTCTGGCACCAGTTTCGTGGCATGTCTTTGAACTTTTTCAAGCTTAGCTATGTGCTTTTTCAAGTGCGGATTCCAAAAGGGGGCTGCATATTCGAGTTTTGGCCTCACATAGGTTACATAAATATTTCTGAACATTTCCTTGTCCATGTGCCTGAAGGCTACCCTTACATTTGATAAGAATGCATATGCTGCCCTTACTACGCCATTTATATGTATTTCTGGAGACAAATCTGCCAATATGTTTACTCCTAGATCTCTCTCATTTTCTGTCTCCTGAAGCTGTACTCCAGCCACCGAGTAGTCAAGCTTGGGCCTTCTTGCACTTGTACCCATTCTCATTACCTTACATTTTGAGGTATTGAATTTCATTAGCCACTTTTCTGACCACTCATGCAGATTATTTAGATCCTCCTGAAGTTCTCTACCATTGTTCTCGTTTTTTACTTTCTTCACAATCTTTGCATCATCTGCAAACATATTCATGAATGAATTTACAGACTCTGGTAGGTCATTTACATATACAAGGAACAAAAGTGGCCCTAAAACTGAACCCTGTGGAACTCCACTACTAACTCTTCTCCATTCAGACACTGAGTGTCTTACTCTAACCCTCTGTTCCCTTCCTTCTAAGTAAGTTTTTATCCATTCCAAGACATTTCCACCTATTCTAGCCATTGATTGCAGCTTCCTAATAAGTCTCCCATGTGGAACAGTGTCAAACGCTTTCTGGAAGTCTAGGAATATGCAATCTGCCCAACCCTCTCTTTCCTGTAAGATTTGGCTTACCTCATCATAAAATTCTAATAAGTTTGTTACTGTTGATCTTCCTTCTCTGAAGCCATGTTGCCTCAATGACAAAAAGTTGAAGGATTCCAAGTGAAGAGAGATATGTTTCCTTAGTAGTTTCTCCATAAGTTTGCAAACTATGCTGGTCAAGGAAACTGGTCTATAGTTCAGAGCCGTATCCCTCCTTCCCTTTTTGAAGATAGGTATCACATTTGCTTGTTTCCAGCATCTTGGAATCTCCCCCGACTCCAATGACTCCTTAAATATGATACTGTGTGTGTGTGTGTGTGTGTGTGTGTGTGTGTGTGTGTGTGTAAATACCTAATTGTTCTAACGGGAAAGAGCCCCAAGCTCGTAACTTCCCGTCTCTTGGTGGTTCCATTTTCTACTTTGTGATATTTGTCCTTAAAATTATGGATTAAGTTAGCATTAACTACCTCCTCGCTTAGCCATTTCCAAAAATCAACTACTCTTACACTAAAAAAAATACTTCCTTACATCCTGTGAAGAATATTTCTTACAAAGCTTCAAACTTTAATCTAACTCACTTATCTCCGGTCAACAGTGCCGCTTCCACAAGCAAGATCCACTGGTGACCTCCTGTCCTATCTTACTCAAGTATGGTCATCTTCTCTGAGGAAGTATGGGGAATTCTTTGTCGTCGCTCTTGATATCTCTAAGGCTTTTGACAGAGCCTGGCACAAGGCTCTTTTGGCCAAACTCCCTGCCTATGTCATTACCCCTTCTCTCTGTTCCCTGATTTCCAGTTTTCTTCCTGACCGTTTTATATCTGTATTTGTTGACGGTACAACATCTAGCCCTCGCCCTCTTACTAGTGGTGTTCCACAGAGCTCTGTTCTTTCACCTACACTGTTCCTTCTCTTCATCAATGATCTTCTACAATCCCCATTTTCCTCTTTTCTTCACGCCTTTGCCGATGATTCTACCCTTCACTTTTCCTCTGCCTTTTCTTCACAACCTTCGTCTACTACTCGTAATCAGTCTTATATCACTCTTTCTTCTACTTTCAACTCCAATTTGCAGAGGGTATCTGAGTAGAACACGCAAAATTTAGTTAAATTTGATACCTCAGTGGCAAAGTTTCTGGCTATCTTTTTATCTTATTCTCTTCCTGATAGCCCTATTGTCTTCGAAACAAACGAGATTTACCCTCTTAATTCTATCAACATATTATAAATCCATGTAGCCTCTACCTTGTCTTGAAGGATTCACATAATCCAAATGTCTAAATTTGCATCCAAAAAATTGGGGTGCTTCTTCTTATACTAATCTCCTTGATAGAGTTGAATCTAACGCAGTCAGACTCATAAATAATCCTTCTATTACTTCTAATCGCTAGTACTTCGATCGCTGCTCAGATGAATTGGCGAGTTGCATCCCTCCCCACTGCCGTGGCCACGTAACACTTGCCAAACGGCCTCGTCTCGCGGATTGGTCGGTGCTTTGACTGCTTCTTCCCATCTACCTCCAGACTCGGGATCTCTCTTCCTCCTTCTGTCTCACCAAATTCTTGTGACCTATCTTCCCTCAAAAAGCAGATACATCGTCATCTCAGGGACTAATCCTCCATATCTCTAGGTCCTCAGTACTTTTACTATTTTCTCAGTTTGTCCCTTTCCTCTGTGTATCATTACCTCATCTCTGCCTTGTCCATGACCATTTTCTTTGCCTTCGTCTTAATGTTTTCTCGCTTCGGCCCTTTATTGATGAGGGGAGTGTTTTGGCTGTCCTGGTGACACACTCTTAAAAAAGAAAAAAAAAGAAAACTATGACCGCTAGCTCTATTGCCAGCCACATCAAAGTATCGATCCCTATCCACTTTGCCTTAACCATGAAGGAATTTAAAAACTATCACCATATCGCCCCTAATTCTTCTAGCTTCGAGTGATGGTAAATCTAATTCCCTCAGACTCTCCTTATAACTGAGATTGCGTATTTCTGGCACCAGTTTCGTGGCATGTCTCTGAACTTTTTCCAGCTTAAGTACGTGATTTTTCAAGTGTGGATTCCAAAAGGCAGCTGCATATTCAAACTTTGGCCTCACATAGGTTACATAAATATTTTTGAACATTTCATTGTCCATGTGTCTGAAGGCTACCCTTACATTTGCTAAGGAAATATATGCTTTCCTTACGATGCCATTTATATGCATTTCTAGAGACAAATATGCCAGTTTGTTTACTCCTAGATCTCTCTCATTTTCTGTCTCCTGAAGTTCAGCTCCTGCCATTGAGTAGTCAAGCTTGGGCCTTCTTGCACTTGTACCCATTCTCATTACCTTACATTTAGAAGTATTGAATTTCATTGCCCACCTTTCTGACCACTCATGCAGACTCTATAAGTCACCTTTAAGTTCTCTATCATTGTTTTCGTCTTTTACTTCTTCACAATCTTTGCATCATCTGCAAACATATTCATGAATGAATTTATAGACTCTGGTAGGTCATACATATATAAAGAACAAAAGCGGCCCTAAAACTGAACCCTGCGGAACTCCACTACTAACTCTTCTCCATTCAGACACTGAGTGTCTTACTCTAACCCTCTGTTCCCTTCCTTCTAAGTAAGTTTTTATCTATTCCAAGACATTTCCACCTATTCTTGTCTTTGCTTGGAGCTTTTAATTAAGTCTCCCATGTGGGACCATGTCAAATGCTTTCTGGAAGTATAGGAATATACACTCTGCCCAGCCCTCTCTTTCCTGTAAGATTCGGTATACTTCACCATAAAATTCTAATAAGTTTGTTACTGTTCATCTACCTTCTCTGAAGCCATGTTGTGTCACTGACAAAGAGTTAAAGGATTACAAGTGAAGAGAGATGTGTTTTCTTAGCAGTTTCTCCTTATTCTTGGATACTCGTTACACATGTCTTTTTATACCTTCACATCTGACAAGTTACAATACTCCCCATCTCTGTTTCTCTCTATGTTTTCTTCGTGCCCAAGCTCGATGAGAGTAGATTTATTTTTTTTGGCCTTCCTGGTGTCACAATCATAAAAAAAATAAAAAAATCTTTGCAAACTATGCTGGTTAAGGAAACAG